>OMLP01013721.1:29050-47556 GCA_900302685.1 Spondyliosoma cantharus
GTCAAACAAAATCCACCGATCACTTGGGATCAACATCTAAAAACAAATAAACGAAGGACTAAACAAACATGAGAAATTTCCTTTTCAAAGACCCCTCAGCCTGCCGCATGACATTAGTTTTCCTTTTATTACACTTTTATCACATTTGTACATCCTCTCATACAACAAAGACCTTTGAAACATTAACCTCCGCCGGCTCATTTGGTACAAATGATTTTAATAAGTCGCCAATGTTTCGTCACCCTCTTCCACTCCGGTCCTCTCACAGAGCCTTTTTGTTGGAAGAAGAGAGGGCAGAATAAAAGATGGGAGGGTTGTTAAAGTTAAATTGCTCTGGCAGTTGGACAAAATATTCTGGCACTGGCTCGCGGGAGGTTTGATAACCCTCATAACTCCAAGTGCCGTGCAGAGCTACCCTTGAAAAGATTAATATTTTTTAGGGATCCATCTCCTCTGAGATTAATTAGACTCCCACACACATGCACACCACCTCTCCCACCATGAAAACATGTGCTGTCTCTCCGGCTCGCTGTCCAATTATTATTTGTGCTTTTACAGTCTCACATTGCACAAAACAATTTCTTTCAGAGATAGGGGAACTGTGCAACGACACGACAGCTGGAACAAACTCATAATTTACTTCTGTCACTCACAAAACAGCTGCCTCAATATCTTTAAATGATTTGCTGTGTTTTCTGGCCCTTCCAGTATTTCTCTCCCGGCAAAGTTCAGTTTTGCTTCATCTACAGTTATTCATGTACTGAATATTGCTGCAGTTCAGAGTGTCACTGAGAAAAATCCAATTTAAGTATGACAGGTAAAATAAACTTTATGAAATTGAACAACTTTGAAGGAAAGAGGACCAGACCAATGCAGTCGTTGTTTAGCAAGGCGAGGTCCATTTCCATTACACATAAAAACCTTTTAAAAGTCAACTAAAAGCTTAATCCTGATTTATATTTGTAGATTAGATTGCGTATCTTGGTTGATAGAAATTGAAACAGATGACAACCTTCTTGTATGTGAGGCTCCATTTGTAAAACATTTTGCAGTGACTGCACCATCGTGTCTTTCGCTTCTTTGCTGATGATGATCTTCGTTATTCGTCAATAAACTAAACATCAGAAAGACTGTGGTTTTGTGTGGAATGTCTTTTGTCAGAAAGTCAGAAGTCAACCATTCCTAAGTATTACTAGCATTATGTTAGACCAACACTACATGGGCATTCCAACGAACAGGCTTGATGAAGAGGGTGGTGAGCTCATGGTTCCAGTCCTCACCTAGTCTTGAGGTTTCAGTAATAACAACAAATGCAAAAACTCTTCAACGTGAACTGTGTTGTTCACATGACTGGTTATAAAATGCACTAGTCTTTTCTGACCTCTGTGGTTAAACCAAGGCAGCCTTTTTACTTAAACAACAGAACATATTGATTGCCAATGAGTCCCTGAACATGACTTTTGCAGCATACCGCATCACGTGTACCAGACCTTTGTCTTACGCTCTCAGTTTGGTTTGGTTTAGGATTCAGAAAACTACTTGGTTAGGTTAAGTACATACGTATTTAGTTTGTGGTATAAATAAACAAGGTTGTAACATTGACTTTTGGTTTCACACGGAACAGCAGTCTCCTGGGTGAAAGTCCAATCTTTGTTTGACCCATCCAGCCGAACCTCCCGCCAAGGCCGCCTTTGTCGCTCCTTATACTACTTCACTTGATTGCTGCCTTTGCTTCCATAGTAATTTCTATTAAAAGTAGAGACCGACACCTAACAGTAAACATAAGTATTGGATACAATTAGATGCTTTCTGTACGGTTGTTTTTTTTCTGATGAACTAAAACGTACTTCTTTTAAGTTAGGTAAAGACACATCGTTCAGTGTTGGTGCAGGAGCAGACTTGAACAGCAGTCTGGTTTTGCAGTCACATGCTTTGTCATGCAAAGCCATCCACAGTGACCTCCACAGTAACAGATTTGTATGCAGCGGTATAACAACATTATGCTCCTGTTGTTGGAGACAGAAAGAAGGTTTCAATCTGTTTCAATCAATTCTGAACAAATAACAAATGCTGTTTTACGTTCTGTTCAGCCGTTGAGGTGCTTATGCCATCTGCTTATCTCTTCCCCTGCATGTGGAGGTATTCCAGGTGATGTAAAAAAAAACTGCTCTAGGTCGTAATACCTTTCCCCTTATTGCTTTTTCTGCACAGATTGGATAAAAGGAGACGTTATTTATAATGCCACTGAGAGGACTGAAGATTGAAGGGCCTTAAATCCTCACTGCTGACCAATGTAAAGCTATTAAGGGCTGACAGGCGCATTCTCGAGGTTACAATAGACCTGAAAGAAATGTTCCCAAATCTCTACTAAACTGTCAAAAATCAACAGAATGGAATATAAATAGAACTGGAAGCTCTGGCTTTTTTTTTTTCCTCTCCATGTTTTCATGTCTGCTCCTTTCATTTGTGCATTCGTCCCCCTTTTTACTCCATGGCATTTTAGCTCCTTGGAGCAGGTGAGAGAGGATATAGCTGAAATTCTGCCTGTCTGTCAGCTCTTTGTGGGGAAAGATTTCTCCCAAAGAGCAGCTTTACGCGCCGCTGACTGCCACGATTAACGTATTTACAGGGAGATAAAGGGAGGGAGGCAGAGAGCCGGACAGGGAGAGAGAAATCAACTGAGTGCTAAAACCAGATGAATTAGATTATGGGAGTGAGCAGCCCGCAGAATGAACATGCGTATTTAGCGTCTATTGTCAGGATCTGTGCTGGGAGCGGGGTGAAGGAGTGCAGCCTGATATAATTCAGCTGTCAAGGAGCGTTTGAATTCCCACACATGACTGTTGAGGAAGTGAAATGTGGCACACGGTGATTCGTGCTGGAGTGAGAGCCGTGCTCAGTTTGGACCGATTTGACGTTTCAGTCAACACGGCCAAGTCGCGGCGGCCTAATCCGTGTGGCGGGGCTTTACGGAGGGGATTCCAGACTGCAATAATTAACCCGGAGGTCGATTAATATTGTAACTGCGAGCTGTGGGAATTGGAAACTTCCTTTGACGGCGACATCTTCAGAGTGTGTGCGTGACAGCGTGTGCACTGGTGTTAAAAGACCTCTGCGGCCGGGTCGGTGCACATCTGTCTACATCAGCCTCTCTGTGCATTTGATCCTGCTTTTCCTTCCCACTGCCTCATTCTTTGTGATTAGTGCATTAATGGGCAGCGGTGAGAGTCCCATTACGCTGCAGCTCAGAGTGTGCATCAGATGTGCGCGCCTGACTCTGACAGTCTGAGCGCGTAATATTTGTGCGCGTCCGCTCACTTTCATCTCCCCGGCGCTGTCGCGGCGCTCTGTCCTCAGAGCGCCCATTTCACAACCTTCTTCAAAGAGCTGCTCTCACTCCCAGTCACTGCCTATAATTCCCAGTTTCACAACTTTCTCTGCAAATGGCCTCTTATTCTGTCTCATGCATCCTCTTCCTCTCTCTGGTGTTGTGATTATTAATTATTCATACACAATATTTCTGTTCTTGTAATTTATGGCGTCTGTTACGTTTTGCCCTACGCTTTCATTTTAAAGGGTAACTCCAAAAATTGCACACATTAAAGTGTGTTTACAGGTCTTGGGAAGTTCGACTGGGTATTTGAGGAAAGTAGTATAAAGCCTTCTGGTGCTCCAGAGGAAGCTGAGGGATAACGCGTCGAATAAAAATGGTGATATCTCTGGTTCCACTGTATCGATTTTTTTTGTTGTGCTCTCTCCCAACAATCTAATTTTCTCTTCTATTTTAACATCTCACAAATAAAGTTTCACCCTCTCCTCTCATTTCTCTCCCCCTCGCTGCATTTCATCATGTGTCCCTCTCTTTTTTCGGTGTAACACAGATTCAGCCCATCTCCTCCTTCTCTCTTCACCTCCTAAGCTTTCCTTCTGCTTCTTTCTTCTCCCTCGGGGGATCAGGAACCTCACTCTCATAACAAAGGGGGCAGTAATCCCCTTTTTAAAAATTGTTCATTTTTATATTGCTTTCACTATTTTAACTCCTTCTCCCTCATTGTCTTGCAATCATCTTGCTTCTCTCTTCCATATTTCTCTATTTCATTCAGCTTCTCCTCTTTTTGACCTTTCCCCCCCCCCATCTTTTCTCTCACAGATGAGATCGATATGTTGGAACGTCTCTGGCTGTCGGGTATCTGCCACAACGATAAAATCGAGGTACGGCATCTTACACCTTTCTCTGCTTTTCTTCGTCAACCTGTGGCACAGTAAGCTTCTGCTCTGTTTTCTTGAATAAGCTAAATGTAACTTTAGTTCTGATCAGTTAGTCAGTAAGGTCTGAAGTGGGATAGTTGTCAAACCAAACTGGTGTCAGCCAAAGTATGATCTTCTCCTAAACCTAGCCGAGTACTTTTGGTGCCTAATAACAACCAAACTGCAACCATTTGACAACGTTAATAAAGCTCGAAAAAGTCTTACGACACGGTTTATTTTCAAAGTGTAACCGAACATGGCATATTGTTGCGAACTTTACCACAAAGCCCTTAACTTGCAAAACATTGACCTAGTGATAGGTAGTGCATCGTAGTTTGAAGCTGAAGGGAACTGGCCAAGCTGTGAGAACATGATGAACATAATGACGCATTTGCCAGGACGCAGCTGCCTGTCTCGGGGCTCCACTCCGGTCCGGTCTCTGTAATTCTATATCCTTCATATAATACAGAGCGATGACACACAATCAACAGGTCTGCCATTGCCATGAGTAGTGGCGTAATGGTTATCCAGGGGTGGTTGAATCTAGGACAAGTCTACTCGTTCACACTTGGACCCGAGTGAACAGTCACTGGAGTTGTGACATGAGGACAAATGTGAATAAAGGGGGATATGTTGTCTCTCCTTCACCTACAATTCTGTCATTTTATCCCTTTAACAACCATTCACAGTCGGCCCTATGTGGCTCCTGTTTTACACTTGGCCTCAGGCGACTTTGACGACTGCTGTTGTGACAGGCAGGAGCACTAATGAACCAGGTGGCATCAGTGAACTTGATAACAAAACCACTGACAGAAAGTACCTGAGAATCCTCACCAGACTGTTACAGCTAAAGAGGCTGATTGGATGAGATGAGAAACATTTTTTTGACCAAGTCCAATTTGCCAGATTATACTCTTTGTTGTTATCTTCAGGTTTAAAGTGATAATACTTCAGTGTATGAAGCCACTTTTCAGTTCATGGTCGCGGAGTGAATTTTATCGTTCTCGTCTGACATCTTATTACCAACCTCACCGATGAACGTCATGAGAGGATGATTTCTCCTGTGTAAAATAGTTGTCACGCAGTCCGGAGAAAACCACAGCTTGTCAGTAGTCGCATGCAATCAAACCGTAGTCATCTCTCCAGGTTTGAGTTGTGATTTTGTTCTATATCCTCGCTCCTGCCACCAATCACTTAATATTGTTTTGCTCAGGTTTCCAAACACAAATAACTGCTGCCTCTCAAACATCACCCTGCATTTTGAGGTGGTTTTGTGAAGTTGATTTCAGTGACAAACTGAACAAAACTGCACTGCAGGGCTTGTAGAAGGGTGCCATTTGTAGAAACAAAACCAAACTAAAGCAGTACTCAGAATAAATGTCTGCACACATATTGGGTTCAAATGCCCCAACAGGAGCCAAAGCCCTTGATACAAAACAATAACAGTTATTGATTCGAGTGTGAATGCCGCCTGGTTGCAGATGAGAGCTATTTATGTTGAAACTGAATTAATTAAATTGCCTGAAAAGCTTTTTTGTTTGATGCCAACCAGATATTTTGTGGTGACTGACATGTTTTGGTCTTTGCATCGGTGTTCTGAGTGCAGGGGCTCTAAAATATCACAGATGGGTGCTCTGACATCCAGTGACAGCAAAGGATTCTCTATCCTACTGCTGGTTGTAATTAACTTTTTATCTGCTGTCTAGGAGACAAATTGGCCCTCGTTAGTAATAAATACACTCTGCTGTCTCGTCTCTTCCCCTCCCTTCTCATATGCTTTCTTTTACCTCTTCTGCCTTTCTTTTTCCTCGTCTCTTCTCTTTGCTCTCACCTCCTATAATGTTTCTCATTACTCTCTTTCCCTCCTGTCTCCCCCTATTTATCCGCTCTCCCCTCCAGGTGATGAGCAGTAAACTGGACATCGACAACATGGCCGGGGTCTTCTACATGCTGCTGGTGGCCATGGGCCTCAGCCTCCTGGTATTCGCCTGGGAGCACCTGGTGTATTGGAAACTGCGGCACTGTGTGAAGCGATCCGGTGGGATGGACTTCCTCTTGGCTCTGAGCAGGGTGGGTGAAGGCAGCAAATATCCCACATACACCTTCACAAATCACATAGTGTATTTGCTAGCAATTGGATAACACATCAAAGAATAGAGCATGCATCCATATATTTCTAGATTTGATGATCTGAGCAATGTCAAAAGGTTTAACACATGTAGGTGCATCACAAAGTCGCTAACAAACTCCCAGAATCCAAAAAAACGAGTTGAATTTCTTTGAAAAATAAAACAATATCAAATATACACAACACTGTTCCAAGTACCTGCAAGCATTATGGAGAAACGTCTCCACTTGCTATAGCCTACATATTGAAATATTTACATTTTTCGTACAAACTACTGTGTTGTCCCTTCCTGGCCGCTTGCTCGCCATCCTGCACTTCAGCTAGACTCACTGACTGAATGCTGATTGCGTCACTGGTGCTCTCAGTCAATCATGGCCTCCCTGTTACGCTGAGTAACACAGAATATGATTAGACTCGGTTACTTTTCCTGCTGGAAACATCTGTAGTACACGTGCATAGTTTGTTCAAGGACCAATGAAAATGTGGAAATTGGAAGATTTGTGGGGTTTTTTAGCAGTTTATTGATATTTTTAAAAAGAAAACATGGCTCTCTCAAACTTGAAGGAATCAATTTAACCTTGTAAAATAATAAGAAAAAAAAAACTGAAATACATAAAAAAGGTAATCAAATAAAATGAAAACAAGAGATTTAAATGGAGGTTCACATTTTTAATCTTTCCCCAATAATTTGGTGTTTCCATACTGTAACATCTCTGTATTGTCATCACTCATTTGTAGATTGCAACCTATCCATTCAGACACTGTTACAATCAGATGTGAAAAGAAATGTAGAATTGTATGTCATCTGCATAGAAACAAATGCAAATGCACAAAATAAATTCCAGCCTATGGAGCCAGACAAGAATGGGGTCAAGAAATTAGCCTTGTGGTGCACCACAAAAAAAGCATTTATCCTCAAGACAGAACAACAGAAGGTACACAAGGAATATACAAAAGATATAACACAATTTCTGTCAGGTGGTGAGAGTTGGAGGAAGTGAACTCTGAGGCGTGACAGCCTTTACATTTTCGTTTTCATTTCAACCAAATACTACAGCAGCTGATGTCCCTGATTTGCACTCTCTCAACCTGAGAAGCAATCAGCAAAATAACATGCGGTTGTTGAGGAGCATTGGTAAACTATTTATGCCGGAGCAGATGTTATGATTGACTGAAAAGTTTTTAGGATCTCCCGTTTCCTGTGTGGAATTAACTTGAAAAACCACTTCATCAAGGTCACTTCATCAAGGAAAATAAAGAAGGATAATGATGAACCTTTTTCAGATACAATCAAGGTATGGATTGCACAAGAGAAAGTGACACTCAATATTGGTATTTGTTTCTGGCACTCAGCTGGGGACAAGGAGATAGAGCCAAAAAGAGGAACATCAGTGGTATCCTTGGCATCGCACCAAGAGAAGGCCAAAGGCTGCAGAGGAGACTTATCACTTGGCTGACGCACAGCTGTTCCCTTTTAGAGTAACAACAGTTTCTGAAAGTTTGGCTTGGGGTCCTGGATAATTAAGTACTGGTACAACGACAGACTTACAGAGGTTGACATCAAAAAAAGGAGGGTTTAGAGGAACAAAGAGGAGAGTAAGGTGTGGGGATGGAACAAAGTAAGAAGTGGAAGTATAAAGAAAGGAGATGAAAGCTGTGATTGGGGAGGGAAAGTAAGGAGAAGTAGGAAGGTATAGGGGAGGGAAACTTTGAGATAAGAAAAGAGGAGAACTGGCTCAGGAGACAGCTGTGGGTTTGGATGGGTGGAGGCAGTGGACCATAGCAGGTGTTGGGGGAGAGGCCAGAAGAAGGTGAAGGAGGAAAGGAATAACAAGAACAGATAGGAGGAGGGAGGAGGGAGGAGGGAGGATGGAGGCGAGGTGGAGGGGCGGGGAGACTGTTGAAGTAGAAAACAAGGCTCATAGAGCAGTGGGGAGATATTCTTGTTTGTCAGCAGGCGCTGGGTTATAATACTTAGTGAGTAGCTGTGAGGGGAACACCATCACGTTGTAATGATGACAGAAGATTGTGATTTATTACCTCTTCCTGCCTGACAAAGCAGGGAAAATGGCTAATTTATGTACAGCGGAAGAGTGCTCTAATTGCACTATAAAAAAAAGGAGTGAGAGGAAGTAACATTACAGCTCTTACTTCTGACTTTATGCTCCCAAAGTATGAGGACATTTACTCCAGTACAACTAAATGAAAAACTGTAAATTTACCCGCAAAAGCAGGATTATTGCTTTTGCAAAGAGAAAATTCTAACAGTTCAAACTATGCACTATATAGAACCTCAGCTATCAATCTTAAAGCACATTTTAGTGTTTCTAATCATTTTGCTAGTTAATGTAAGACAGTAATTTCAATACAAGTTAATAAAAGTATGAGATGAGTGTACATTTAGCATGACGTGTGGAAAAATTAGTAAATTAAAGGTATAAAATGCAGGATATGTTACTGTTTGTCTGCTCATCGAGCTGTATTTGAATGGTGTGTTGACAGATCACAACACTGCAGGTGTCACACGGCTGGATTTTATGTGAATACAATGTCTGCTCTGTGTGTGTCTGTAGCTCAGCTCTGCTCCCGGTCAAACAGACCTTCACCTCTTTATGACAGAGACAGCGATGTGACCTGGTCACTAGAGTCCAGATCTTGTGCTGTTATTGGTTGGGGGCATCACACCACTGCCCCTAATAGATGCCTAGATACCTCCTGAACACAGCAAAATACTGAAAGATAAAATAAAATGTAGGCAGATGGTAATGCAGTTACAGATGCTGCCACAAACTTCTAGCAGGTCCTCAGTGATAACTAAGGATTATTTTTACATGTATCTGTGGACACATGCTTGTTATAATTCATCACAGGCCTGAAAGTTTGGCCTGAGGCCAACACAGACCAATTAATTCAGAGTCCCCTTCCAAAGTCGAACAGCTAACAACATTCATGAGAAGAAACCAAGTCCAAGCCTATAATTTCATATGAAAAAGCAATGTAATGCCGTCTCTGTTGTTTTGTCTTTCTCTTAACTAATAGGTACATTGTTCATGATGAACTGGTAGATAACTTTAAGCAGAATGTCTGTGATGCATTACAGAATAGGTGAACTTACAGGAAATATTACAAGAAACAGTGTTACCTTTGGTATACTTGGACTTCAAATAGTCATTTCTTAATCCCCTTTGCAATTTCTTTGACGTTAGTAGAGGGCAGTCACGAAATTAAGTTCATGCACAGTATGTTTGTCATGTGGCCTCAAAGACAAAAGACGTTTTTCTTTCAGTATCATTTCTAAACTCAGAAAGACCGAAAGTTCACTGTATGAATCAAACTGAATTTAGCAAAATCAACTAATTTTTTATCATCAGGCCACTTCAGAATTTCCAGACATGAGTTCAAATTAGTTCTTTTGTTGTGAAATGATGAGTTGGATGAATACAACCCTAGCCCTGCGCAAAATTCAATCACCTCATTAAATTAATTTCATAAAGCAACAGGATCAGCGTGAGTTTGTCAGAGTTGTTTGAGAGGTAAAACTCTCCCAAGACCTTTTCCCTGTTACGGTTTTAGGAAAACATATAAAGGAAACTTAAGATAAGTGATGGTTGTTTGTTTTCACAATAATAATGATAATATTGAATTATTGAATTCAGTCTGGACCCCCTTGTGCTTAAAATTGAAAAGCTAAGCTGGGAGCGGTTTCACAAATTGTCTTTTTGTGCCAGTGGTGGAACAAAGCACTGTGACTGTTCTCTGTCTGTTCTCAAACTGAGAAAATGTGAAAGGAAATCAAATGATTTTGTCAGCGGAGAATAGTTTGTGGAATTAACTTAATATCTTTATTATTTAACATGTTTCCTCAAGTTCAGTTAAACAATTGGCTCCACAAAACAGAAAACTTCAAAGAACACTTTGAGCTAATTATTCAAAATGAAGTCACTACATTATTAAGGGCTGCAGGTTTTCTTCCAAATATTTATTTTAGTCACATCATCAATTACAACATTGAATGTTTCATAGTAATTTCTAATTAAGTCGAGCGAAACCTGCAGTATGCATGAGCTCACTGAACACACTCTACTGTCTAATTTGTATGGCTCATGTGGATGAAAACCTATTGTTCCCCCTGCAGTGTCTGATATCCACAGATTCCCCGACGGGCTTCCCTGTAGACTCTTTTAAGTGCAACTTCACCTCTCTTCACACATTCAGAGCATATTTTTTTTGCATGAGCAAGCACAACTCTTATCTGTAGCCTTCCCCATTCGTAGAATAAAAACATCAATTCTATGGAAAGGGCACTCCCAAAACCAGTTAGCTTCTATCTCCCAAGCTATATGCTGTGCTTGCCTTAAAGCCTCTGCAGCTAACCTCTGTGGCTTGCTTTAACCCAATCAGTGACTGACCCAAGTTTCAATTTCACAGTGTGCTGCACCCCATGCTCTGGGGGCTGTGATAGCATTTCTGCCACTGGGACTGCTGATTCATGTGCCCGGAAGGGCCATTATTACAGTCTCTCCATCAGATCTGTGTCACGGCCTGGGAACAGAGATTTAGAGGAGGCCCCACACATTTAGTCATTAAGATGTGACAGATATCGATGGATAGTATGAATCATCTTCACGTATGAGGAATAATAGAGTCTTTGTGATTTACATGGCTCTCCTCAGTACTTCTAATTGAGTCCCATCTATCTACAGGGAGGTGTAAATATACAAAGGTAAGGGAGCATTGCAGAGACAGATTTGCTTATATGACACGATTTTAAATTAACTGCTTCTGCCTGGGGTTTAAAACATAAAATGATGTCACAAGAAGCTAGTAATCTACTTTTTTTTCCCCGGAATCTTTCAGCTCATGTTTTATTCATAGCAAACATTTGTTGAAAGCTGAGCTGTATAAAGCTAGACAGGAGCATGGTTGGAGCAGTTCATTAAATCCAAGTGAGAGCGATCATATTAAAACTCAAGTGGCAACAAACAACAACACCAAAACATGAAACATGAATGTGAAAATGAGAGTTTCTGTCCTGATATGTCCTCATCAGGACCAACTGCTGGAAACAAAATCTTTGCATCAGTTAAACAGTAGTTCCTTCTGCCCTGCAAGGACCGCTTGGCTCTTATAGGGGCAGATATGAAGATATAGCCAGAATTTTGGTTTCAAATGTTTTGAGTGTTGAATATCCTTACTTGACTGGCAGATCACCTAGAAAAATAAGACTTTCAGAAAAGTGTTTCTCTACATGAACACCAGCGAGGAATGGTGCCTGAAAATTGGTCTGTTTTTTTCGCTGTCACTAAAATCTCTAACCTCATGTGATGGGAGAAAAATCGACTTTAGTTTAGATCATTTTTCATTATTTAATTTGTTATGTGTGCATTGGGAAAGACAGTCCAAGGAGGCGTTGAAGCAAGACGTTGAAGTAAGTAAGATGGCAGCTAGGAGAGGTGCTTCTCTTAAAATGCACCATCTGTCACCAGTTGTTTTATTTGCACAGTGACAAAACAGGTTCTGTTGCTTTGCTCCCCCATTGTTTTGACTCTTCTCCAGAAGCCTTATACTCCTTGTGCTCTCAACAATTGTTTTTCACAGTGTTTTTCGGAGAAAAACCTAGTCGTGCTCAAGCTGAGTGATGCTTTGTTTGCTGAAAGCTTTGTTTGGTTTGATAGTGTGAAAACTGACACTCCAAGCACCTTCGTAAACTCGGTCCAAAGTTTCTCCAAAACTCTCATCAATATTTAATGGTCAGTGCTCCTTGTAGTTTGTCTTCATTGGAGATGTGGTGACTTGTAGGGGGAAACCACCTAGAGCTATTTCCCAGCATGTTGAGAGAGAGTAAAGGTAGATCATTTTCTTCTTTTCAAAATGTTTTTTGTGAAACATATTGAGTAGAAAAGCTGCACAGTCAGTGGCTATGCAATGCACTGAATAAAGAAAAATATGAATACACAAGTTGTAGTCCAGACAAAATTTAAGTCTCTCGGTCTGGATGGTAAACTGTATCGAGCTGTAACTGTTAAACAGACTTCCTAGAGCACGAAATTCATGTTTGTTTTTGTTGTTCAACAGTATGACTCCAAATATTGACATTTGTCCTCCCAATCATCAGCATGCATGTTGGCAATGTATGTTTCTGTAACTTCGCTGTTGAAACTTAGCTGTAGTACCTTATTGTTTTACTCTAAGTGTTTTTTTTGTGGAAATCGTAATAAAAGGAGTAAAAGTGAGTGTTTAAATGGACCTGCTACTGTCAAAAGTTTTGAGATTAAGATTAAGATTGAAACTGCTTTAAAGGTTTCCTTTTCAAAATTGAGGATGTTGGCCATTTTCTGTTCATCACATACACACACGGTTCCTGTTTATCATACTCGGCAGCCTGCTGGTCTAATTACAATCGTTCTTTTATCTCTCCACCCAGGGGATGTACAGTTGCTGCCAGTTTGAGGATGAGACGGGACCTGGGGGAAGCGGCTCTTTGCCCCAGTACCACACAATGACCAGCATGTCTACGGCACCCCAACAACACCTCGTCACAGCCACGATAAATAACACGACTGCCATTGCCATGGTGCAGCAGCAACAGCAGCAGAAGCACCACCAACAACAGCAACAGGGGCAGACTTATACAACCATGCTACCTGGAACGCCGCCGACAGGACACTCAGCAATGGCTCTGGGACCCTCAAACAGCCCCTTACTAGAAGGCCCCATGCCCTGCTCCACTTTCTTGCCACGGCATGACCGCAGACTCGCTGTGGTTGATCGATGGAATAGGCCAAAGCCAGAGAAAGTCATGACGGCAGGCAGTGCTGGAGGAGTGGGTATTGGGGGGATAGCAGGAGGTATCACTGAACTCCAGGCCCAGCAGCAGTATCAGCAAAACCTTGGACAGCACTGGAGCATGCAAGGAGGTGTGGCAGGTGGAGCAGGAGACACAGGACTAGATGAATATAAGCGCTACTATGGTCCTATAGATCCGGAGGGGCTAGGAGCTAACTCAGACCAACAGGCCGCTGGCCCTCAGCAGACTCCCAAAGCTAATCCTCGAGGCCCTAAAGCCTCAGGCATGCCACGTCTGCCTCCGAAAGGCCCCCCACTAGCCCCAGGGCACTTAATCCCCAAGCCACCTCCACTGCTCCCATCCTCCCCACGAAGGCCTCCTTTCTGGCGACGAGGAAGCCTGGTTCAGGCAAGAAGAAAAGGCTCAGGAGGTCCCCTGTATGAGAATATACTCCCCTTAGGGAGGCGAGGAGGTGGGAGGTATGGAGCAGGTGATGGAGGTGGAAGAAGAGGGCGACGTCCTCCTCCACCTCCTCCTCTGCCTGTCCCCCTTTCCTCCCCAACACACACCCCTACCACGCCCTCCTCCCCATGCCGTTTCTACTCCTCCTGCACCAGTGCCTCGTCCTCTTCCTCATCATCTACATCGTCCTCATCCTCTTCTTCATCATCCGTCTCGCTCTCTAGGTCAAATTCCCCCTCCTCTTGCTCCAGTGACAGCTCCTACAACTCCTCGTTGAGTTTCCGGTATCGAGCGGGCGATAGGGATTTTACGGTGGGCGATGATTATGACTCAGATCTGCTTACAGAGGAGTCCAGCCTCCTCCTGGGGTCACGGCGGAAGATTCGTTCACGCCGGATGTCATCACGCTCACTGCCATGCAGCCCGCCGCCTCCGCCAGTCCCACCCCGAAAGCCACGCCCTCAGAGAGATCCTGGCAGAGAGAGAACAGGCAGCCAGCTTGCCCAACTACAGGAGTGGTGGGCATCATGGGGTGACAGAGAACGAGTGAGAGGAGGAACAACAAGCCGGGCAGATGGAGCAGTGGGTAGAGAGGAGAAAAGGCACAACAAAGAGAGGGAGCGTGAGAGGAAGAGGAGGAAGAAGGGCCGAAAGAAGAAGAAAAGGGAAGAAAGGGAAAGAGAGAGGGAGCGAAAGCGTCGCAAAACAAAGAAGAAACGGAAAAAAGAGGATAAGACAAGGAAGAGAGAGCGGAAGAGGTCTGAGCAGGAGGGAGGAGATGCTGAGAAGAGAGAGGAACTCAAGTCAGGGACACCAGACTACCCATCATACCCACCCCTGAGACGAGAGTCTTTTCGGAAAAAGAGCGAAAGCTCAATCAGAAGCTATGGATGGAACATCCCGGGTGAAGACGATAGGAAGGAAAGAGAAGAAAAAGAGAGGGATGATGGGGAAGACAGCAGAGGGAAAGAAAGACTCCACAGGCGAAGGAACAGTAAGCACTATCAGAGCTCTAGCAGTAAGCCCTCTTCATCTGTCAAGTTCTGGGGAGGGGCCAACCCTTCCTCTGACACCATTCCCTCTGCCTTTCTGCCCTTGTTGCCTGTCTCCTCTAAAAGGAGGAAGAGTAAAAGTTCAGACAGAGATGCTGTAGGAATGGAAGGAGAGAGGAGGCCATTGCTGGGACGGAGCGGGAGAGGTGAGATGGTCTCCAAGGAGGGGTTGTCCTTCCATGAATGGGAGTCGGAAGTAGAGCGTGAGGAAGAGGATTCTGAACTTGAGAGACGGAAAGCGGAGCGTGGAAAGAGGCGTGCAGGAGGAAGGACAATGTCCGATGAGGAGCGGGAACGTGATAAGGTAGTCGGGATATATTCTGATGATGATGCTTCTTCAGGAGAGTTTGGGAAGTTTGAGAGGTACTGGGAGGATCATGAAGGAAGGGCGGTTGGAGGAATTGGAGGGGGAGGTTGGTTTTTCAGCACCTACCCCTCCAGAGATAAAGCCGGCAGCATCAACAGTCGAGATGACCTATTCCTCGAGCGGGGAGAGAGGTGGGGGACAGCAGAAAGTGGATGGGGGTCTAGCGGAGGTGGTGGTGGAGGAGGAAGAGGAGATGGAGAGAGAGGTTGGGGCTCGGGATCACACTGGCCCCCGCCTCCTCTCACACCACCACCTCCTCGACGATACTGGTCGGTGGACAAACTCCACATACAAGATGAGAAGAAGAGTAAACGCAAGTCAAAGGACAAGGGAAGAGGGCACACGGCTTGTTCCTCCTGTCATTCCCCCAGACACCATCCGCACTCGCATTCTTCCAAATGGGCACGCATAACATCTCGAAGCCAGGAAGAGCTGTATCAACACTGCCAGAGTTTTGGTGGTCCCCTCAAGCCCAAACATGACTCCTCATCTTCCTCCAAACCTGATCGCTCACAAAATCCATCCAAATCTGGCAGCCAGTCAAACCTCAGTATCCAGCAGCGGACACAGAGAACAGATAGGGATCGCGATCGAGGACGGCAATCATCCCCACCTCCGACCCTCATACCTAACTTGCCACCCCCGCTCCCTGCCCTTCCAGCACCGCCGTCCTCATCTCATCCAATCCACGTTCCTCCCCCTACCTCTTCCTCTTCTGTATCCTCTCCCTCTGTGGTGTCGTCCACTCCGGGAGCACCCCAGCCCTCCTCCATGGCTTCGGCAAGTGCTAAACTACAGTACCAGAGATTGCGCTCTGTACCTCAGCCCCAGAGGTTTCCTCAGTCTCCTCACTTACCCCTCAAAGCCAAGAGCCTTTGCTCGCGAAGGGGCTCAGCCCACTTTTCCAGTGTGGAGAGTGAGGTCTGAAGTTCAACAAGGTAACAAAAGTCATAAGAGAGCCCTGCAAGGCTGACCCTAAGCAGGTGACCTGGATCTGAATCTGTCTGGCAGCAATCATATAGCTGCACAGCCAAGTCAGTACAGTACACGCACTGAGCCCTTTCCTAATGATCTGCACAAACAAACAAACAAACAAACCAGAAAGCCAAACAAACCCAATGAGGCAGGTCAAAGGAAAACAGGAGCAACCTTGTGCTTACTGTTTCCTTCGATTCCTCTCAGTATGTGAAAGACTACAACAACAGCAACAACTTGCATTCTGAACTGGGTTAACCAATACACTAAAAGCAAATCAGACATTAAAAGTGGTACAACCGAAGGAGACTCCTTTGCTATAAACAGTAAAGGGCTTTGGATGTTGAAGCAGAGCCGTAGTTTGTATTCAGATTATTCTTAATGCTTACTGAGGGCTCAGGAACTTTGTAGTACTGTATGCCTGCTGCTCTCAGAAGCCTTTAACACAGAACAGTGTTCTTATTTTTTTTTCCCTTAAACAAATCGCTTACCCCTACTTTCCTTTTTCCCCTTAACAAACTGTTTACACCCCCGCAGAACTGTGACGCCCACCCGAGGCACGTTTGTTGTGTATGATCAATACCTTCTTGTTTTGAGGGAGAGGAAGGTGATAACAACCTTGTTTTCTCTGCTATCCATGCACCCTCTCTTGTTTTCTTCTATTTAGTTCTCATCCCTTTTTTCTTTCTTCTCACCTTCCCCAACCCTTTTCTTCTCCTGCTTTTTTTTTCTCCTTTTCTACCTCATTTCCCACCTCATTCACATCTGTATCTTCCCCTCATCTCCCATGTCATCTCCTCTCCTATCCTTCCCCTCTTGGCTCCTCTCCTTGATGTGATTATTCTGTGCGTCTGTGCTTTTCTGTGTTTGTATTCTTGACAACAGGGTAAGTCAACTGTGACTGATATTCTACTGGCTTAATGAAAAGCTGAGTGCCAAACTTAAGTAGAGCTCGACATCAATCTGTACAACGTTAGCCGCTGTGTTTCCTGTTTTCTCGCAGTCACCTCCCAAATATGCGCACATTCTAATATATACACACACATAAAAGTGCACACAAAAAAACCTGCATACAACCCATTCATCTGTTCTCTTTCTTGAGCCATACATTATTCACCCTCTGTTCATGTTACGATTTTATACTTTGAAATCTTTATTTTACTTCTGTGTTGTAGTTGTTCTTGTTGTTATTGATGGTGTTCTATATATCAAAACATGTATTAAGTCTAATACAATGTAAGCACTGTGCCATTCTACTCGAGCTGCACACGAAACGCTCTCTCAACTACCTAACTACGACAACGAAGGCAGTGTCTTTTCCCTTCCTGTGTTTGACTGAATGTAAAGTCAGCCGCCGAACAAGTGTGCTGCAACACCAATTAAGACACTTGGAGATGGAAATCGTAGCATTTCTGATGATTAGCATGTGTAACTACATAAAGGCCTTTGAAGAGAGTTAACTTTAGTTCATTGTTTATGTAGCCTGGCGTAAGCAGAGGTAAGCTACCCTTGCAGGGTAAGTTAAGCAGAGGATAAGGCCTGTAAATTATTTTTCTGAATTTTTTTCTCAAGTGATCTAATTGGTGCCAAGACGAGAATACCGTCGAATAAAACTAAAACTAATCAACCCAGGTTTGCTTGCTGTCAAACAGGAGATGCGTGTCTAACATGCTAGGTGGAGCTACACAGTTAGACAAGGTGAAAGTGAAAGTGACTGTTGCAGGGAAATACATTTTAAAGCCTTATGCTAATTGCTCCTGCCATATGTTTGGTGTAAAGTATGAGTATGTATTTGAATCAACATGCCTAAGGTTAGATTCATGCTAACAAGACAGTGTGATCAGAATGGGATGATTTTGATTGGAGTAAAATTAGATCTAGTGCGAGTGCCGTTTTGATGTCAAAGAGACTGTGCCTATGTTGGATGCTAGCTAGCGGATGAGACGGTTTGGAAAAAAGTGCTGGACCTGGGTGATGGTGTATGAAAGACATAGTAGCACATCCAGTGCAATCTTGTTTTTTTAAAAGGTATTTCTCACCTTGTGTAATGTGTAACCAAGAGCTATAGCTTTTTAATCCATGACCGAGCTGACACCAGCAGTTACACTCAGATGTCAAGCACTTAGCTAGAGTAGCTAGTTTTATCCATCAACATTAGAATCTAGCATCAGGACACTGGACATCAGTGGAATTGAGTGAGAAGAGGCATGAACCACTGGCACAACACAGTCTGTGTGTTTCAGTCGGTCATAAAGCCTGAGCCATCCTTCCCATAACAGTCTGGTCAGCTCTTGTTGTTTGCCTGGAACTGCATCTGAGCCATAATTTACTTCAGCTGAAGAAAACAAAAAGAGAACTTAAGTTTTTAACATTAACTTGTTGTGTAAAGTTTGTTTGCCTTTCATTATGAAAAATTCTATATACAGTATATATATATATATATATATATATCATATATATATATTTGTGGCGGTGGGTGTGTGTAGT
>OMLP01013722.1:0-15930 GCA_900302685.1 Spondyliosoma cantharus
AATGGGAGTTCATACTCCAGAGGCTTTTTCACTTTGAACCATCACTGTTAAACGAAAGAAAGTTCCTGCGCTACAGTATGTGGTCGCTGGCACCTCACCGCTAAATTAGTGACGGGAAAACCAAGCAAAACAGGTTTAACCTCCATTCAATACGGCAAAGATAACCATACCCGAGCACAAGCCCTGCTATTGTTCTTACTTGTTCTTAAGAAAAAAAAAACAGCTTTGTTTTAGTCGGACGAGGTGTTACATTTTCGGGTATCAAATAATATAGCCGCCTGTTTGTGATAACTATGGATAATTGCCACAAAAAACTTGGGAGACCATGAGGGGAATTGTTTGTGTCAGTGGTTATCAAGTTTTGATTTGATTGCGCATGTTGCCTCCTGTTGAAAATTGACAACAACAAAAAAACACCGTCGGTAATTATTCGGCCAGTCTTTTAACTCCTTTAACCTTCCACCAGTATAAAAATAGCAAATGTTTCGGCTTTGTTCGCACTGAAAATGGCACCATCCCGTTTAGGAGCTGTAAAACAGGATCTGCACAAGCGTTACGACAAATCCTCTCGCCTCTTCACCCTCAAACGCAATTTGCGGTTCTGAAGGTGCTTTGAATACTGTGGGCAAGGGTTTGGTCCATAGCTGTCTGGTGTCTCACCGTTGGATGTGAAAGTGAACGATCAATCTTCACGTATTAGACGACACACCTGCAACAGATTTCGCCGATTTGCCATGATAACTCACTTCCTTTTTCCGTCTCATCCCCGCGCAGGGCAGTACCATGTGGATATAGGGCAACTGGAGCTCAAACCAGAATGTAAGAATCTCCCGATCAAAACAGAAACAAAGTCAACACTGTCAGTCTTGGCCACAGTTGTTCAAATAAATCACATGAATCACTGTATCCTTTCACTTCCCTCTTTACAGTAGACTTCTCCTGCCCATTTCCGGATGTCAGCTACTCGCCTGGAGGTACCGCGAACGAACAGCCTGCTGCATTGTTTCTATCACTGCTCAATTTGAAAATCGATGAACGTCACAAATGAATGAAATGTTAACTTTGATTGTGTTTCTCCTTCATGAACTCAGAAATCTACGATTCCTCGATCCACCCCCTCGCACCCGTTGCCTCTCCGACCCCTTCTAGCCCTGGTGAGGAGTTCATAACATACGCAACAAAACACGATCGCACTTTCTGGATTTTGGACCCCGACATAAGTAACAATAATTAATAAATAGTTATTTAAACTTTTTAAGTTATTATGCTTTCGGAAATAGTCAATTAATTGTTAACAAACATTTACTAAGCAGTTGTTTATTGCAAGGCTGCTACTGACGTTGGGTTAGTACATTAAATTGTTTGCAAAGCACTTCATTGTTTGCTAAATCTGAATTGATCATACGTTAATGATGGTTATGATGAGTGTAACACGTTTTTACTCATGTTGGGGTCCCATTTAAAACCAAGTGTTACCTAAAAATGAAATAATATTGATGAAGGTATTCAATGATAATGTGATTTCTGTCTCGTAGATATCAAAAGGACTTTCAGTCGTCCTCATCAGGTCAAAAAACACAGTAAGTAAGGTCGACACATGTTTACATAGAGGAACATTTATGTTGTTATATTCATTCATTGAGTCTTCACTTAAATGCCTAATTGTCATTAATATAGAAAGTACACTTAAAACAGAATGAATACACACAAAATGATAAACGAGAAAATAAATAGCACAACGCGGTTAAAAACAGCTGCACTCGTGAGCAAGACAACTTTGCAATCAAGATTTGAAACTGACTGATTGGTACGAACTGATCCTCCCATTTAAACTGCTTTCTTTGCTCGCAGACCCGAGAGGGACCCACTTGTGGGAGTTCATCAGGGACATTCTGCTGAACCCAGAGCGAAACCCAGGGCTGATCAAGTGGGAGGATCGGACGGAGGGGGTTTTTCGCTTCCTCAAGTCCGAGGCGGTGGCACAGTTATGGGGCAAGAAGAAGAATAACAGCAGCATGACCTACGAGAAACTAAGTCGGGCAATGAGGTACGTCTGTGACAGCTGTTATGCATGCGGTCGCGTAAATAACTGGGAAAACAATTTTTCATTTACAAAAAGTATTCATCTAAATTGAGATTTGATAAGACTCGGCAATATGAGCCCCAAAATTGTGAGCAGTTACTAAGGAGCGAGTAAGGAACGAATCAGGAACAACTTGATAGTTAATGAATAGTTAGTAATAATTGTGATTCCAGGACACTGTAGTAGACAGTGATGACCAACTAGAGAACAGAGCAGGAGATACTATGAATCCTTAGGTAACCGTTAGTTCATAAATGTCTGTGAATCGACATGCTGACCTTTCCTCACTCAGGAATTGTCCATGAATGACTTTGAATGATGCCTCTGACTTTACTTTGACAAAAAGAGTTACTTATAATGAAGAAGTTAGTAATTAATGACTCAACGCCGGTTCATAGTTCATCAGGAACAACTCATGAAGAAAGTAGTATGTTGATCGACAGATATTTTATGAACTACTCATCACCTAATGATTCATTACCAGGATTCATTAGTATCTCCCAGTAACGCATCATCATAGTCCTCATTAACAACGTCTTGACTATCAAGTCGTTCCAGTTTTAGTCCTACTCACATTTTTGTGAATCATTTTGTGACGCGCTACCAAGACAATTACGACACTTGTGTCTCTTTGATTCCAATGCTGTTCACTGTGTTCAGTAGCGGCTGTGGTTGCTAAATGTTGTCGTGTTGGCTGCTACTCAGCCTCTGTCTTCACTTCACCCCCAGAGGGAGTGAAGCCTGGCTGCAGAAAATAAAGTTCCTGCAGAATCCATCCTACATGCACACAGGGACCGTCTTCAGTTTGGTATTAGCTTCTAAAATCCGTGATGTGATGAGCGAGAAGTTTAGTGTCTCAAATGAAAAGAACCGACTGCGGCGACTGTGAAATGTACTTTGAAATAACCTTAATAACTAACTTCCGCGCTCGACACCATCAAAAGTTACGCATCCAAAACCGGTCAACTACCACTTTACAATCACTGATTACCTAAAACGGAGTCGTTCTTGAACCGCTACATGTTTCTGCTTTATTCCCAAACGGCCTTCTCCTCTGAAAATCTTCCTGGCTCCTGCAACAGTCGCAGCTTTACATTCAAATGAGCTCATCAAACGAGCTTAATTTCATTGTAGTGCAAAACCCACTGGGAACTGCAAAAATGTGCCCGAAGGTATTGTCACTGTGACCACAAAGCTGATTTTCTTTTTAGCGTGGTGCAGCGGAGGAATTTTCAGCTTGATGGCATCACCAAACAGATACTCTCTGCTATGAATAACAAAAGCGAAGGAGTAACAAGCAGACTCATTTAGCTTCCCTTTCACTTGAGTTTATGGGACTGAACTCGGAGGAAATTTAAAAAGTGTTTCGAGCGGAAAGATATCGGCCGCACAGCAGATGAGAGAGGCATCTTTTACCTCGACTGACAAAGTTGTCGATCATCCAATAGATGAACACAGCGAATCAAAAAGGTAGAGGAGTAACTGATAGCTCCTCTCTGATGTAGAGTAATCTGATAAAAAAACAAAAAAAGAAGCAATGTAGCAGGCCAACCCAATCAGCAGAATAAATGTTGGCAATTAAGTTTCTGCAAACCATATATGTGTTGAAACTCAACATTTCCCTACACTGCAACTTTCTGTTTCTTTAGGTTCAATTCTCAACGACATGTCGATACAACACCGTGCATATATTCTGGCCGGGTTTAGGTGCAAAAAAAACTTGGTCGGGGTTAGGGAAACATCGTGCCTCGGCTTAAAATACTTCGATCACCACAAACATCCGATTTTAGTCTCCACAACCACGGCTGAGAATCGTCCTGAGGTCGCTTTTAAATATCCGCTGGTGTCACGCTTACAGATGTCTAAACCTAGTCTTGAACTGCGTTCACTGGCTTGCCAGCCTTGTCATCTAACTCCACCGCCGTCCACTAAACATAGACATGATATCACACGTAGCCTTCACACATACAAATGTGAACGTATCAGTGGTTTGCAGAACTGTGAACTTGTGGGCAACTGAAGTGATAATCCAGTTAAGTTTCTTACGCATACTGATTGGAAGGGGAACGCAACTCGTGTATGTCACTGTAGTGGAATAACAAAAGTGAGATGATAATGCCAACGCTCTGTAATTGTATTGTCACATCCTATGGAAAAAGCCAAAACCAGCAATGCTGTAGTCAAAATGTTCTCCCTGTCTGTGGCTCCATTGGTTCCTACTGAAGACATGAAAAAAGGCCTTGTTGGAGAGGCTGGATACTTGTTTTTAGCAAACATTAATCTTACTGGAGGAATGAGTGTGTGAGGGACTGTTTCTAGCCGATTGTCCATGCTGGCTGGACACACACACAGTGCGTTTGTTAGCAGGATTATTCCACCAGACAACAAATTGTTGTAATTCATCTCATTCAGAGCATATTTATCAGACACGTTCATTGAGAGGGAAAAAAAAAAAAAAAAGAAAACACTAAAGTGTTGTTATTAATCTGATTCAGACAGTATTCACCCGACATTCAGGCCCTGAAAGAGAATATGACACCAAATTCAATTCAAGTTATCAGACAACATCACAAAAAGTCGCTTTGAATTGAGTTTACCGACCGGTTCTTCTGTCGCTCTGTTGCAGATATTACTACAAAAGAGAGATCCTAGAGCGAGTGGACGGACGCAGACTGGTTTACAAGTTCGGGAGGAACGCGAGAGGATGGAGGGAGTCAGAGAAGTGACGATTTCATTAATTTAATGTGTTTTTTTTTTCTTTGAAGTTGTACGCAAATGTCGAGTTTCACTGTAGTTTTTTCGTTGACTGTTTTTGATAAAGATTCGTTTGAGCTGTTTACACGTTGTCGATAACTGTATCTGTTTGGTTTTTTTTGTTTGTTTTTTTTTTTGCTTTTGAACTGTACCCCTTTGCTGTGACACTGCACTGAGACGTTCTTTACCGTGCCTTATTAGAAGCGTGCTTGTCAAACCTGTGTTTACATAAAGCCCCGCGAGAGAAGGGGGGAAAAAACGAGAAGCTAACGTAAAAATCTCTTACGCTGATTTTCTCTCCCAGAAGGGGCACATTTTGCATTCAAAACACATGTTGCAGAGAGACGTGGGATGTATGTCGAGTGTTTTGACGTGTGTACTGTGAAGTGTCCTTTGGGGTGGGATGCTTGATCTGCTGCAGGAAAACGACGTCGATGCTGATAAATGAATGCATTCCATAAGCATGATGCAGCAATGGATTGAAAGAATACACAAACAAGCAGTGAACTGTATATCTTGTCTTCGCTGAGCTGTAAAAGAGAAAGTGTGCAAATGTTTGTCGATATTTGATACAAATAAAGGCCGTTGTTTTTACTCCACGAAGTTCACGTTTCCGAATGCAGTTGTGCAGTTTGTGTGACTCAAAAGCCGGACAACAGACTTTTACCTGTTTAGAGGATAAGAAAATATTGTTCCGGTGGATGTTGCAGCTCTTCTCGCTCAACAGTTTCTACCCGCTGCCTGTGACTATAGATCCCACATTTAACTTTGAATAGCCACCTGCATAGAGATAGTCCAGGTCATCTCTCGTTTTCATCGCGTCGGTGTGAAATGCCACAGTTAATTGTTTGCCAGTGCGTGCCACGCAGCTGCCGGGCCGGTTCCTGCAGGCCTTGCACGACTCACTGGGCCTAGATGGCCAAACCAGATAAAAGCAGCGTCGATAAAGGTCTCCTTTCTTTGGCCCCGTGTTTCGCAAGCAAATCCGTGCCTAATCTACACTCCAATTTATCTGCCTTTTATAAGCCTTCTTTTACATAGAGTGGCATTGATTGACGCCGCGCTCTGTTGTTATCTTTAGCTGATGGCTTCCAAAATTTGCCCACTGCGCCGCTCTCTTTCAGCTCAGTCGCTCTTGCTCTCACACTCATCAGTGTCGCTCGCTCGCCAGCGCGACGGAGGAAATGACACCACGCGTCATTATCAAGAGCCACATCGCGAACAATCTCCTTCCATCAGATCTAATGGAATTTGTAAACAATTAACGGAGCATTTCTTCCTGCTGGCGGGAAAGCGTCTCTGATTAGAGGACTTCGCTCTAATTTTGTTTTCTATCGACGACTGGATGACACACAGAGCGCTGATGTAACCAGCGACGGCCCCTGATTGGGTTGAGATAATAGCCGCTGATTGCAATATTGTCACATTACATGAGAAAAGCAAGCATATGCGATTGAGACTTGAAGTGCCATCATATTCCATTGTTTGGATTATGTGACGCTCATGTGCTGCAATCGCGCTCTGCAGTTTCTCCAGAGCGGCGCATGAGCCTTAATGTGAGTCTCATATTAATAGAGCATTCAAAATCAAACACACAGCTGCCATCAACATGCCACTGAAGTGAAAAGTTATTATAAGCCGCGTATGTTTTAACTCCTTAACGATGACGGTGAGGAAAAGTGTAACTGCCGCAAACAGATGAGGCAAGGCGTCACGGACAGGATGCGTCAGTTTAGTTGGCCTCGCATGCTTCGCTGTGTTCGATTGCTCTGCCATTTCACATGAACGCTGATGGAGCACAAAGGGATGAACCGGGGGATTAAAGCTAGTTTTCATCTAATCCTCAGGGGCAGAGATGGAATGTAACTAAGTACATTTACTCAAGTACTGCACTTACATGAAACTTTGAGGCGCTGAGATTTTTTTTTTTATTGTTCGCTACTTCACACTTCCATTCCACTTCAGTCGGAGGAGAAATATTGCACTTTTTATGCCGCTACATTTAACTGATAGTTAGAATTACTAGTTCCTCAGCAGACTGCAAAGCATCACATTTTTATTTTTATTTTTTTCCACCATCAGATTGAAAAAAAATACCGATTCTGATGATCAGAAAAATGCCAATTCATCGTCAAGTATACATGTTAATACATGTTTAATTTACTTGTACTTTTGATACTTAAGTACATTTATTGCCATTTATTTCATGTCAGATACTTACGTACTTTTACTCAAGTACTGTTTGTATGGGGGACATTTCCAAAGTCAAATTTTAACAGCATATCTTCACTTTGAGTATGACTTTTACAACACTTATTAGAGGCGTGTGGCCTCAGTTTCACTCGAGCTTTGATGTAACTGAGTGAAGATAAGTGTTCAGTTAGGCAAATCTAACCTCTGCAGCGCAGAGAGACAGGAGCTTGATTTTCCTACCAGACCACCGCCCTGTGAATGCAAACCCAGGCTTTACATGCCCTCGGTGCGTGAGGATCCGTGACGGCCCCTGACATCTGATTCAAACCAGATACCGGCGGCCTTGAATGATTAATTGAGGCTTGTGACCTCAGCGTTTCCTGAGAATTGACTTTAAGTGAGATAAGTCAGTGTATTGTTCTCAGAAATTTGGGAAAGCACCGTTAAACCAGTGCAACAAGTATTAACAACACACGGTTGTAAGGCACCAGCGGCTGGCACTGATGGCATGAAGGCAAACATGCAGCCAAACTGGTTGTAAACGATCTGGGAAGACACACAAAAAGCGCAGCTGCAGCTGCGATATTTGATCCACGAGTCTCACCTTAGTGGTGAGTGTTTTCGTCGCGCAGACAACTGTCTGGGAGAATGTACAGGTGAAATCTGTTTACCTCCTACACTGTGTTACACCGGGCGACACAGATGGAACAATGGCTGCCTTTGTTTTGCCGAAAAACAACATGCAATATCTGTCCCAAGTGCCTTTATCTCTTATTGTCTGAAAATTATTTTCAGATTTGAATGAGCCATGCACGGGCTATTTTTATTATTTAAAAAGGGAGGACATTAATTCAATCAGATATATGCTGGAGGAAGAACAGGGAAGTGATGAAAGATATCCAGAGCATGGGCATGAAGAGAGCCAGCTGGGATTTTGTGTCTGTGTCCCGTGCCTGCTCAGTGGGGCTATTGTGTTCTCTCAGCAGATACACAGCCTCAGCTTATCAGCTCCCCTTATCATTTTCTCTTCACACCCAAAAGGACCTGGGAGGCATTCAGCCCAAACTGTGAGTTTGGACAGATTAGACCCGCGTCACTAATGCAGCTTTTTGGAGGGGGGGGGGCTGAGTCGCGGTTCACTGCCCAGTTGGAAATCACACGCAGCTTTATAATATTATGAAAGAGAAAGTAACATATGAGACATGGTAGGACTCAAACACTGGCCTACAGTGTTTATATAAACAGCTGACAGTGAGGTTTAGTGTGATTTACAGGCACGTCTTGTCTGCATCTTGATGAGGTGGAAACACGCGGAAGTACTCGTGACGATGCAGATTTATCTGGTCATGCCGGCCTGTCGTGAAGCCAACTTCCTGCTCAGATTTGTGAATTTACCATTACTGTTTGTTTCCCCATGTGCTTTCCACCAGTAACTGACCCAGAGGTTTCCTTGTTTTAACACAAATATGCACATATACTGTATATATAAATACAGGTTCATCATTTTGTTCAATGTGACATTTTTTTTTATGTATACAAATGAGAAATTAACATCTGGTTCTGTTGAGTGTTTTATAAAAAAATGAATATATATTTTTTTCACATTTGGCAAAACCATATGTAATTAAGTGCAATCAAAATAGGAAACATTGCATTTATTTGCAATAAAAAAGAACAGGTAGTCATATCATTAAGTCACATCCAGTCACAGTAATTTCACATCTTGACCTACTTCTATTATTTCCTTCTAATGTTTGCTTCTCGTATGTTTTCATCAGGGAAGTTTCACATGGGCTTGACGTAAACAAAACACAGAGTTAAAGATATGCATAGTACATTTGTGCAGTGTGCAGAAGAAGATTTGCTTTTATTTCGTTGCTCTTGAGGAGATATATAAACCTTCGCCAATCCAGACACATTTATACATTTGTTCCCCCACTTTTTCCCCCATCAAAGTGGAATGGAATCAACATAAATCTGATTTTATTTTGTCTGTTCATATATATATATTGACAGATTTATTCACAGGTATAATATTCCGGCAATGACACAACAACAACAACAACAACAACAGCAATACATTGTAAGTAAGCTATCACAACATTAAGTAAGACTAAAGAAGGATATCAGAGGCTAATAATAATACTTGGGTAAATAAATGTGAATATGACATTTATATATTACAGACTTTCATCTCAATCTCAATGAAACAAAATATAAAAGACTTTACTGACACGGTTCTGACATTCAAGCATGCATGCACACTAAACAACTGCAATTAAAGTGAAGAAAATGTTTTAATCGTTGTAAAATAAAACTAGTTTTACAGCATTGGTATGTGGAGAGGGGCTGATAACACATAACTACTGTGTTCTCTCCAGCAGAGGGCAGTAGATGACTCGCCATTGGAGAGCTCGACCAGTTAAACACAACAGAACAACGGCATGAAGGCCGTCGAAGGACCCAGAGGAGCTGCCTCTGTTTCGCCTGCTCGTTTATTGCTAAATAAATCAATATTGCATTTTATGTGTAAATTAAATAAACAGCGTGACACCTGATATGTTGTAAAAGCTTCCTGGAGTAGCCACTCATCACAAAATTGATTCTCGTTTTTTTTAAATCATGCTGTCCGTCCTCTCCGCGCTGTTTTACCATCAGGCACCTGTATGGACACGTCTCACCGACGGAGGACGAGAACATGGCTGCCTCCTTGCGTCTGGGTCGTCAAGGGATATTATTTGGCCTCAGATTATCACATTATAGTAAATGTTCACGGGCCGGACATCCATGGCAGGAGCACGTCAGGCACTTCTTCCAGTCGCCATGTTTCCTCGGTGAGTGTTGACGGTTTGATAGGAGGGCAGCGTTTGTCCTCTTCGTCTCTGCGGGCAAGCCGCTGACTTTTGCTAACATAATATTCAACCTCGAGTCGTGTCTTGGGTAGTTCGTTACTATTTTATCATAGCATTGTGTCTAATATCAGTGTTGTTAAATGGGAGGACTGTCAAGTCGCATTCCAGCCTGAATATTGCGGGTTCTGTTCGGCCTCAGGTGACCGGAGAGCAGAAGTCCATCAACGTTGGGGTTGTGAAAAATCTCCCTTTTCTTTTTTTTTTTTTGATGGCTGAAGATAATTTGATCCCACCTGTGTTTTCTTTTCTTAAGAACAAACATGAGATAGAACAATTACATGAAAAAGTTCTGAAATTCTGTAGGAAATTACAGGTGTTACTCACAATGTCACGAACATTAAAGATGGTTCTGCTCTAAGCTAGTGTCCCAGTAAGACCTGACGGTGTGACTCTGATCAATTAAAGTCAGACATTGTTTATTTTATTATTTACACCAGTGCTTTTCCTACTGTAACAGCAATTCTCTTGAATCTAATGGTCTGACTGCTATAGTCTTGTCATGCTTCTCATTTCATCCACGAGATGAATGATGATGGTTCATTTAGTCACTCCACTTTTCGGAATTTGGGTTGCAAATTTAATCAAAAAGCTACACTGCAAAAATCTTAATACAGGGCTCCAGGCTAACTCTTTGCACTGACACGCCTTCATTTTTAATTTCTGGGCACCGACACATAATGTAGGTGCACCCGATAACAGATTTTGATTTAATGTCAGAACAAATTGTGTAAATTGTTGCAAACAGGAAAGGAAAAAAAAAAAGGTGCAGACAAATGATAATTCTTAATCTCGGGACACGCAACCAAAAAATAATAATATCTGATGTGTTTAACGATTATAAATAAATCAAATTCTAATTTTGTTGGGGTATTCTCTAAACAATTTGATATTAAAGATCAACATTGGTGTTAAAGCAGCTATAATACAGATCTGACCTGCTGAATATCAGGCACACAGTTAGGACCAGTGAAAATGTGAAGTTCCACATGGCAGATCTTTGCAAACAGCATTGCAATGAAATGACTTTGCATACGAATCTTTCCCCCTCAGATGTGAGACTTAAACAAATGTCACATCATCAGGATTTGAATAGTTTTATCAGCGAAAATGAAAAGTGCGATGCAAATGTGATCATTCCCGCTAATCGTCTGTCACATCGCAACCGTAGTATCTGTCAAGTAATCCCAATATGATTTTCTTTTTTCTTGTTTTTAAAACTGTATCTTGCAACCCCAGGGTGAGTGAAGAAGGTACATGCACAAAGTCAGATTCAAAGTAATAATCAGTTACGCATTAAGGTCTGACCGTTGAAATATTAGCGTACTGGCTGGTTTAAACTGGAGCCAGAAATAATATTTCAATTGCTATCATGCAGTTTCTTACCAGCTTAACCGCGTGGCAGGTTTTCACTATTCACCACCAGTAAAAGGCACTGGGAAATGAATCGGGGCAGAAATAATTGGCTGAGTGAAGAAACTAAAAGATGATGCGAGGAGAATGTCCTGCTGAGAGCTGTGCGAATGTTTGATATATTATAGATATTGGACTGATGATGTGCCGCTCATGATTTCAGGGGTGAACAGATTAATTTTTTTACTGCAGACTTTTTGACGTTGCTTTTGTAGGTATTGCGCTAGTGAAACTGATCACATGATGGAGGCCTAACGACAGGAAGACGATTCACATTCAAAGCTGCTGCTGGACTCAGTTTCAATAGGTTCATATGTTTATGAGAAAAGTGTCTGATTTGTTTTTTTAGACGGATATATGCGTTTTGCATTCGATTGTATTCCTTCCAGATACTGAAGGAAAATGTAAAAAGTGAAGTAACAAAAAAGCTGAATATATTGAAATGAGTTAAGTCTTCCTCATACAGACACATTTTGTAACCTTGTGAAATATCCAGCAGATGGCAGCAGCACACAGCATGGCTAGAGACCACAAAGAATTCATTATACCTTCTTTAATTTCAAATAACTTGGATTATTATTATGTATAAATACATCTCATCATGGACAAAACTGCCAGAAACTGAATGCAGACCGCTTTTCATGATTTTTCATTTTCATTTATAGTATTGAAATATGATAATATGCACTTTGGAGACAAATAGAGACATCCCAAAATTGCTTTTGATCTAATGTTTATCCCTATCATTTGATTTAGTTTAGTTAGTTTAGACAGTAGTAGCATCATTAATATCGCCTGTACAAGCAGCGTCTTATAATCTCAAGGAGATCGTCTTGTGCGCTCTGTTTGAACTCTTGGGTCACATCACATCCAATAAAAATGCTCAAATTGACAAAACCCTTAAGCGTTACGCAACCCTGATCCGCCTCTTCTGTTTACCTTTTCTCTTTCTTCGCTATTATATCCATATCACGCAGTCTTTCTATATATCATAAATGTATGTAAGCAGTTCACTGAGCAAATAGAATAAACTGAACAAAGGCGTTTCCCTGCCGAGTCGGAGCAATAAGCTCGGCTGTTTTCATCTGCAGCACTGCAGGCTAGTTGTAGTAAAGCAGTGATGCAACTTCAGCTTGGATTTGTGCTTCCCCCTCATGACTGGGAGACCCGGTCTCCGGGTTCTGAACCGTGGCTTTCTGAGCGACTGCGGCTGGTGACAGTCAGGAGGCTTTGAAGATAGCTGAGAAGCCTGCGAGAGTACAAGTGGCTCCGCAGCCTCCAGAGCATTGTCAGCCAGGATCACAATTACATAAGTTGACCTGCCAGCCTTCTCCTGTCAGAGCGCCACCGTCTCTTCCTGCACTCCGCTGCCGAGTTGAATGTGTCGCAGCCCCCTGAGGCCTTTTTTGCAGCCAAGCGCTGCTACTCCTTGTCGTGTTCCTTGATTTATTTTGACATCCACATAGCCTCGTCGATGTTGACCCGAAGGTTCTGCATATGATTTCTATGGAAACGTTCCTGCCTAAAGTTCCGAGACTGATGTGAATTGTGACGTTCTCCTTCTCTCCTGTAGGTGTCAGCGGACTCAAAGTGGAAATGCCCGCTCTCTCTCCCACCATGGAGGAGGGAAACATAGTCAAATGGCTGAAGAAGGAAGGTAAAAGAAACATGTGACACGGGACTTGATATGGCAGCTCTCATTACCACACTTTTCTTCTTCACGTCTTCCAGCTAACCCACTAAATATATGTAGTTCTCACAGTAAAAAAAAATCCTCTCATCAGATCAGAGAGCTGATTTCTCTCTCCCATGATGATTGACCAACAGTCGCTCTAATCATTTACTCGATGACATCGCTGTGGCTGTGGCCTGAGCTCCAGAGCACCCCGAGGGCCTCCGGTGGCTAATTGGCTCAAGGGAACTCAGCAGTCACTATTCATCACTGCTTAGCAACTCTGCTCAGCCAGCCGCCTCAGCCGCAGTCTCATTTATCAGGAGGCGGCGCAGTGAATTCTGATTGGCTGCCGTGTTGCCATGTGCTTCTGTAAGTCGGACTGAGATACGAGCGTGTGTGTGTTTGAGTGAGAAAGGGAGGAGGGAAAAAAAAAAAAAAACACATCTGTGACGAGAAAAACACATCTGTGCTGCTACTGTATCCCGCTAAATTGGTCCGAGCTTATAAAAGTGGAACCTTGTGTTTTCTGTCGAGTAGAAATCCTCCGATTGGAGTTTAAATAAATAAAACAAAATAATGTTTTTTTTTCCCCACAAAGTTGCCCCTTTTTTTGAGTTTCTCCCAAACACATAAATGCAGGTGATGTGTGATAATCTGTCCCTGGCCTGCATATCTATTCATTCCGAGTATTTCTTTTAGTTGTTATGTCCGTTGCTCTTCCGCTAGAGCAGAGGTGAAAAGGCTTGGGGGGTCGCCTGTTTAATCTTTAATATTGCACATCACACCTAACCCCCGGGGTCATACGGTGTTAAAGCCTCATACAAATCCAATCTCGACTCCGCTACTGCTCGCTCTCTCGGGGGGCTTCCGACGTCAATACTCCCTCTGCTCTCTCAACCTTCTCCTCACCCACCCCCGTTTCTCCTTTTTCCTTCCCACACATCTCTCACCCTAAACACAGCCTACAAACTTCATGTCCGCTTCAATTTAGGTATTAATTTGAGACTTGACTTGCCTTTGACTCTTGATATCACTACTGCTCGCTACATGTCGAGGTGATGCACCTTCTTGCGGCATTTTTTTCCTGCCAGAATATAGAGATGTGACCAGATGTTAGATCTGGATAACCTTTGACCGGCATCTCATATACCTCGTATCCTCCTCGCATCTCAACACACGGACATATGTCACACAGACGATTCAATCATCCTGCGCCTCCTCTTGACTCTCTCCATGTTTTAGATTTACTGCGAGCGCTAAAGGATGGAAATTAGCAAGTTCTGTGAGCTGCAGTGTAGCCAAAACGTTATTTATCTCCAACATTAAACTATTGATTTCGAACAAGCGTTTGCTCTGCCAACTGACTACAATATGTTTCATTTCCTCTCTCCTTTTTTTTGTCCAAGGAGACGATAAGGCCAACATGTTGGGGTGTTTTTCAATTTTAGACCCACTGAGATGCACTAAAGGGTTTACCATTTATTAGAAATATTAATGAAGCATCATCTATAATTTGACTAAGGTTCAATTTGTCAAAACATACTATTATAAATGAAGCATTGTGGTGCTGCGTAACCCAGCCTACAAATCATTTTCTGCAGACACTAGGGATCAAAAATCACCATCAAATTCAATTTTCAAAATACACACAATTTAAAATTATGAAAATGAATTGTGTTTGTTATCATTCAGACACTGCGATGAACAGGTGTAGCTCAAAATGGATATATGAACATGGACCTGGACCAGCGGCTCCTAATTGGCAACCTCTTCCACTGCTAAGCAGATGCTAATATATTCCAGCTCTCTCATGTGGTGAACCAGTGGGAATCTACGGAGATTCTAAGGATAGGCGAAGATCTCCCCTTCCATCAGACGCGCCGCCTTTCCATATCTCACATTCTTTCCCATGAAACATTGATTAAGCCCTTCATTTGATATGTAGGCCAAAGCCCAGGCAGATACGTTCTACGGTAACCTTTTTGTTCCTTCAATGAAATTCTTTCATTTTCACGGCAACTAATTTGTTCCCGGCATGCACAGAGGCCCAAGTGAAAGAGCAGTGGGGTTTTTTTTTGTGTGTGTACATGCTCCGGATGATTCATGCATTTCCAATCACAGCTGAGACGATTCATTTGCATTAGAGCTAAGGTCAGAAACCCCTTGTAATGAAAAGATTGTTTAGGAATTACAGGCTTTAAATGTCAAGTGGAAGCTCGTGTCCTGTTAAAGGTTCTCTGACGTGCTTCTTTACTTCTACAGGTGAGGCGGTGGCAGCAGGCGATGCCCTTTGCGAGATTGAGACTGACAAGGCTGTCGTTGTCATGGAATCTAACGACGATGGCGTCATGGCAAAGATATTGGTGAGTGGGCAAAAAAAAAACACATATATAAACGCACACATAAATCTTCTGCAGGAGGTGATTAGATAAGGGAATTTATGTGCGAAGAACAGGAGTTCTCGAGCCTCGACTGTGGCTTTGGTGCACTTCCTGTGGCTTTGGTGCACTTCCTGTGGATGTGGTGGGTTGACGGAGTGTTTAAATGATGCGTATGTAAGCGCGTGTCGGCCAGGATTTCTGTTTTAATGGCCTGAAACGACGTAAAGTCAGCAACTGCGAATTTGAGATGAGTTTCTATTCACATAGAATAAAGTCCTGGTGATATTTATTTTTAATTAAGGACTCTTAATGCCGGTGCTAATTGGATGCGCTTGTTAAATCTGCTCTTCCTACACGCTGACAGCAAAGTGTTGGCGAGGCGTCTTCAGTGACAAATATTTCTCCTTCCACTCCCCCCACTGCGCTGTTTGTCGTTTGAATTTTTAATAGGCTGCCAAAGACGGCAGCGATCGGCTGTCTTTCATCATTATTCCACCGCATGGTCGCCCCCCCCCCCACAAC
>OMLP01013723.1:0-14305 GCA_900302685.1 Spondyliosoma cantharus
TTATTTTAATATTGTTTTCTTAAAGCTTGTTTATTTATTTTCTACTATTAACAAAACAAGGGGTTGTGGACCACTCAGGAATCTGATGTAGAGCTGCTCTTATTATTATTTTTTAAAATCATTTTTGATAAAAATAAAGATATTCAGTTTTGCTGTACATTATTTCAGTTGTTGAATAAAAGGTTGAATAACCTGTTTATCACTCATTGTTAGTTACTTAATGTAATTATGGTGCTAGAAGATTCCATTTTAAGTTGGAGAGCTGAAAAGGTTTATTTATTGTCATTCAATTCACGTTTAGACATATAGAATGAAACATGTACTCAGGTTCCAGCACAATAAAAGCAAGCAATAAAAGATAACAATAAGAATATCTCTAAAACAGACAGAAGCCTCGTAACATTCACAAAAAGAGGTAAGATCAGTGCAGGTTTATTGTCCACAACATAGTAGCAGTGCAGCATAACATAAAGTGATATTCAGGTCATCTGATGAAAATTCCTGTATTTTTTCATATCGCAATATATATCGCAGGGTTAAAAAAAATCGCAATGTCAGTTTTTTCCAATATCATGCAGCCCTAATGCAGAACATTAAAGAATATCTGACTATCCTTGTCTAAAGCTATGCATCTCTTCTGATGTTACTCCTTCTGTAACAAACATGGGCAGATAAAACCTAGAAAGGTCGATGGGTCCAGGGAAATGTCCCAAGGTAATGTTTTGAGGGTCAACGCCAACCTTTTGAAATGCTTGTTTCAGGTCACTTTTAATTGTGCATTTTCAAATTTGGAAACAAAAAATTGGCTTGCAAACTGCAGGGCTGCATAATCCTTTATTTAATGCACCAAAGTAGTACCATTTGAAGCAACAGTGCTCTACATCACACTTGGGCATTCTGCATTCTTTCACTCTATTCTGATTGATGAAGAGCAGCATCACTACTTTGCTGCATTAAATAAGTGGATATTGAAACCCTGCAATGTGCGGGCCATCCTTTTGCTTCCTGTTTTAGGTATTTTCGACTCTGCACCTGCCCTTTTTGGTCTGAATGTGATTATAGATTGAAATGTGTTCAATCTGAGCTGTTTTCTGACTGTTTTCTTATTTTTAGGGACTATTGGATGCAGAGTGGAAGATGGCAAGTAAACAAGGAGAATGTATTTTTGTCATTTTCATAACAAGGGGATGAATGCCATAATGACAGTAAGAACGGCCAATGAACAACCATAACATGTTTACATTTTTCAAAGTAAATGACAAAAACAGCCTCTTTAGAGATTTCTTTTGGAGATTCAACCCACAAAACTGAGTACGTACCAAACTTTTTGTGTACCGTTATACCCCTAATGGACTGTAAACACAAGGCCAGGAGTAAATGTGAAACCTCAGATTTCAGTTCATAAAGAAAGGCTGAGCAAACAAAAGACTTTCAGTACCCTAAAATGACTAACTTAACTTACATAACTTGTACAAAAGGTAAGAATAAAAGAAAGAGAACGAAAAAGTCAGATGGAATTAAACATTTTCTACCTTAAAGCGCAAAGGTATCAAGCCTTTTATGATTTTCAGAAGGAGCTCTGCCTACGGGCCTAAAGACCTACTGTTAATGTTGAAAAGAGATTTATCACCACGGGGTTTAAATTATGCCTGCATGTTGATTTCTGACTGCTCAAAATACTCTGTCAGCTTATCAGAGAGTGAAATGAGCTCTTTCATTTGAACAGCAGCTGCAGCGGTGAGTGCCCTGTCAGAGCCAACATACAGATCAGCTGTCAGTGAGAGCTGTCCCTGCCAACGCTCGCGATTAGTGTGGTTACATGTAGAGGATGTGATGTGGATGCAATCCAACGGGCTGGCCCCGCCAAGTCTTGTTTGAACTGTGTGGGGAAAAACCTGCTATCTTTGCAGAAAAGCCATGTCACATACACAGACAGGTGGTACAGTGAACATGTGTGCAGGTTATTCTAACGTATATAACTCTCAAGGACATTCAAACTACAGAGGCTGTCAACACATCTCTTTGTTTTTGTCTTGATGGTAGTGTGTCAAATACTATACTATATTTAATTTCTCATGCTGTCAGATTATATCTTCTGTCTCCAGCAGTGGACCGAAGACATCAGAGAGGTTCTTCATAGGAGGAGTAGACCCACAGCACTGATGATGGCGTCAGCATACAGCACCAATACAGGTTCCATCAATGTTTGTAAATGGTAAATGGTCTTGCATTTTTATAGCGCTTTTCCAGTCTACTGACCGCTCAAAGCGCTTTACAATACTTGCCACATTCACCCATTCACACGCCCATTCATACACTGATGGCGGAGGCTGCCATGCAAGGCGCCAATTTGGGGTTCAGTATCTTGCTCAAGGACACTTCGACATGCAACTAGGGGGAGCCGGGATTCGAACCAGTGACCTTCCGATCACTAGACAACCTGCTCTACCCACTAAGCCACAGCCGTAAAATGTTCTATCTGCTACTTCTAATATACTCACACTCTCCCAGCCCTCTGGGTCAACAACTGGTTTGCTCTGACTTGCAGAGAAACAGAAAGAACTGAAGGCATTCTTTGGTCTTCAGACTTAACAAAGAGTACAAAATTAAATCCTCAGTTTGCAGTTTGACTTCAACTAACGAATTATCACAGCAAATTAATTGTTTCTAAAATAAGAAACAAATACTGTGTGGGAAGACTGTGTTTTTATCAGTTTACATTCTGATGAAAAGACAGAATGTGTTCCGTTACAAACCTTAACCACAGAGCAAAGCCTCAATTTATTCTCTGTGGTGTGGACGAGGCTAGTGAGGTGAGACGGTCAGGCTCTATGAATCACAATACAAGCAGAATCAACTTGAGAATCTTCACGTCATGCAAACTGATCTTAACTTGAGGCAGATGTTGTAACGCATGCACTGTTAATAAAACTGATGTTTCCTTTTGAGGATATCACTGCAACCCCAGTGTGAGTGTACACTATGCTCTTTGTTTCATTTTTATCTAAAACCTTGTCCCATTGTTTGTGTGTTTTGCAGGTCATGCCACTTGTCCATTAACAGCAAGAGAGCCGCAAACAAAACACATATCACATGATGGTGGAAAGGGAGTTTTTGGGGAGATAGCAGTCAGTTATAGCCCAAACTGTTTTCAGTTTAGGTCATGTAATACTAAAAATAACACAAGTACAAAGGCAGAGGGACTAAGTTTAGATGTTGCAAGCTCTCTTCATAAAATAAAACAAGCTACAAACGACTTAATCAACTTGACTCTTGGAGACGATTGTTCCATTGTGCTGCAGCAGAATAAAGAAATATGTTTACCTGTCAAACTCTTGACATGAATCAATATAAAATGTGTTGAACTACTGTGCCTCTTGTTTAATAGCTACGTGTGCTTTTAATCATTAAAATACTTTTAAAAAAATGCAGCTGCACATCTGAGTCTGACTAATTGACAGTCAGGGCTGAAACATTTTATTAGCTGATATTAGTAGAAAAATGCCAAAGATATGTTTGAGAACATTTAGGAACATTGTCTCCATTCCAGAATTGTCCAGATTATACAATATGGTCGCTTGATAGCACACAGCAGGTCGCAGAGAAGTGCCCTGTGGAATCAAGGGGTTGGTGTCAGTGTCACTAAAACCTAAACTAACCATTGAATTTGAACCGACTGATTTGTTTGAAGAAGTTATTCATTTAAGTAAGCATAAGCTGACATAACTGTGCGTGCAGCACTGCAGCCAATAGTCTACTGATTACAAATTGATGATTTTAGTAGCACTTAACAGTCAGAGTGATCAAAGGACCAATCAGGGTGCTCAACCACCTCTAATCATCAAAAACTCTTGAGATGCGAGACGTCTGCAAAGATCCTGATAACTTGAGCCTTGAAGATGGAAATCAAGTGACATCAATGGGTGCTGCTTGAAAGGGATTGTGATACTGTTGATGAAAAACCAAAGACATAATCATCAAAAGTTTATTTTTCTGAATTTTAAATCTCAAGACAATGACCTCAAAAGCATTTTGGTGTTCATGCTGATTTGAGGTTAAAACATTCAGAAGATATCACTGCATTTAAAGAGTAAAGAGTTTTGTGTGTAAAGGAAGATCCTTTGAGACAAAGAGCAAAAAATATTTTACCATCAAAATGTGACACACACATTGCATACCTAATAGTCTTAAAGATTCATTTAACAACAACAACAGGCTTTGGACCCTTATGTCAAAACAGCAGGTGCTGCAAATCTACCATATTGAGGCTCAAAAATTAGATTTCCACTGTGATTTTTTTAACATATGTATTACGTTTTGGGGGAAACAAAAAAGCTTCCCTTTCTGCCATGCCAGAAGATTTGATGGCTTTATATGTCTGTGCTTAAAGGATGGCAGCCTTGTTTTGCTCTGATTCATAAAGTTCCCCTTTCACAATTTCATCAGAATCTGACCTGATGAGAAAAGCTTGTTTGTTTATAGTACATATAAAGTAATTTTTTGTATGATATACACTGATGTTACAATGCTACGTGCACCATTACACAGCATATAACTAAATGCCTCATATGCATTAAATGCTCAAGCTGCAATCTGTCTGTGTTGCTCATTTAGGCTATTTGACAGTGTTGGCATGCATGCAGAATGGTATCAACTGTTTGAATGTGTGTGTGTGTGTGTGTGTGTGTGTGTGTGCGTGCGTGCGTGCGTGCGTGCGTGCGTGTGTGTGTTATCCATGACTGAGATGATGTGTTATTGTGTATGTATGTGTGCCTGTGCATATTTTAATGGGTCAATGTGTTTTTATGGATACAGTATGTTTGTCTGTGTGTATATTAAAGTGTATTCAGCGATAGTATTGCGCACAATGTCACAACAGTTTTACGTGTGTCTGTTGTTTGTCATGTCTTTTCTATTACAGCTGTTTTTAATGTTGTGCTGTGAAAGTAACCAGTGTGATGCTGGTTTGGGCTCTGTCAGCAGTTCTCAGTCTTTCATCAAACTTCTATTTCCTTGATCACACTTTCATCGCAGCTGACAAGCCCTGGTTCCAAAAAGGCCACACAGTGCCTGTCTGACACATGGCCGACAGCGTTAATAAAGTGCTTCATAATTTATGCATCACTTGTAGCAATGGCCTCGCACCACTCTGACATCTCCCGTGTGGTCATAAGAAAAATGATTAAAGACAAAATCCATTTTTTATAGTGTATGACTTCAATCTTCAGTGTTCAAAGCACTCTGGGGTTATTTTAATACAGTATGAGCTGCTGGAATTTTCTTACTTTGTGAATTTTTCTAGCAAGCTGTACTTAAGTTAGGGATTTCCTACAGAAAGTGTTTCAACAAAGGATTCTCTGGACTCCATATGTACTCATCTTGGTTATGTAGTGATGAGTCACCATGAACACAAAACTAACCAGAGGCAACAGGCAACACCGTACTCTTTATTCTTTCAAATAAACTTGAACCACACTGGAACTGTGAACGTGACTAAAACAAAGTGAAACATATTTCTCCCTCTCCTTTCAAACACTCATCACCTTCACAGAATGTAAAGAAAACATGGCTTGATGTTTCCTTTCTGTAGCAACAACATGGACTGACATTGCTGATCTCTACAAGGAGTTGTTGGACTAAATTCCGTTTCCCCATTCCTTGTGGTTAAGCACATTTTACTCAAGTTTAATGATAATATCTAATGCTTTGTCAGATATTATGCTTTAATTTTAGTCAATGCATGTGATTAAGGGTGTTGATGTACTATTCAGAAATGTATGTGAAAATTACTTTTTATATACATATATAATCATGACTGTTATATTGCTTACTTCTTCATGTGAATTACATGATTTCATTTACAATGAAAATGAAAACCAAAATAAATGTTACCCCGGATAATTATACAAAATTTCTTTTTCTAGAAAAAAAAAGCAAAGAATGATTGCCTGTTGATATTGAAGTTCAATTTTCAAGTTTTTGTGTAAATATTCATTTCGGCATTTTGTTTTCTTTCAATATTGGCAGCCAAATACTTATACCATATAGCATAAAAGTGCCATTGTTTGAGTTTTGAGAAGAAAAAAAATATATCAAAAAATATTAATGCTGCATTTTCTTTTTCTTTTCTAATGTTTTTTGCTGTAATCATTTAACTCTTTGCAATAATGTGTCATGAAAGGATTATTCAAAATGTACATCCTAACTGATGAACAGATGTAAACAGTCCTTAATGCCAAATCACATACATGCATACACATATGAAAGGTTTTAAGCCTGCGAGCTGATGTAAATACTAGGGGTGCACATATCTGTTACTAAGATTGGATATCGCCCCGATATTGACAATGCTGGAAGAGCACAAGTTGTTGTTTGACCAACTTTTTATTAGTTTATTCTTAGGTTCAGCTGCTATGTTTTATTTTGAATTCCTGTTTGCAGGACTTTGCACTTAATATATTTTTTACATGTTTACAATGTTTGGTAACTGTTTGATTATTTTGTCTTAGTTAGGAAAGTAATGTTTAGTTAAGAAAATCTGGTGCCTTTAGTCTCTTCCACATGGTGGAAGGAAGGTATAAGGTGGAAGTTATACAGTTTATTATTAATTCAACAATGGTATCGATCGGTATCGTGTATCGACAGATACACAAAGCCCAGGCATCGGTATCGGGACTGAAAACGTCAGATCGGTGTATCCCTAGTAAATACCATACTGAAACAGCTGCATGAGGTACCCTACCATATGAGGTAGGGTAAACATTGAAACACTCTCATGCTTTGTGAAAGAGATGGCAAGTGTGTAAGTGGTTTAAGTAAGGTATAGTTTAGTATGTTTTACAATTAAAACACTGGTTTAAGATTAAGAAATGACTGACGTTTTCTACAGCTTTATTTATAACCTGCTGCTCCATACTTACAGTGTAATTGCTATTGGTCACAGTCACTGGCAGATCATCTTCTGTGTAGTAGGTCTCGGTAAAATCTGGACCTAAAAGCTCCCTGGGAGAGAAAAAGAGAAGAGAAGAGAAAATTGTTGGCATGTGATTAGATAAGGTTGAACTTTAATGATACCTGTGTAATTAAGATCTTAGCAGCAGCAGATAAACAATAGCACAGAACATAGAAAATTAGTCTGGGGCTAGAACCACATATAACAAGTCGTTGGCAAGTTTAAGTTTCCTTTTTCTGATCTCTTTCATTGACCATTGACCCTGTGTTTATCCATTTTGATTTTTCTGTCCAGTTAGGTGAAAGTACTATTATATCCACCGTAACCAAATACAGAAAATAAAGGCCAAGTTGGCAGTAATTGTTCCTGCTCAGGCTTGTTTTATAATCAGCTGCTGTTATAATAAACGGCATCATGCAGAGAGTGCCATGACACAGAGGCAGTTTTTTTTCTTCTTTAGTCAGCTAATGATATTAGCTGATGACATTGGCTAATGTCATTGGATAGCTTGTGATTGACAGCTGCTGACTGGGCAATTGCCTAGTAAACAAAGGACATTTACTGAGCTGCTTCTTGTGAGACCGCCAACTGAAATCGTTGGCCAATGGCTGTATACCCACAATATCTGGTCAAACTATCACTGTTAAAAATCCACCTCTGGATGTAGATTTGTGGTTATTGCCAGGATGCTCTCCTCTAATATGGCTCAGCTGCGAGAGTGATGAGACAAGCTGAGAGTGTGTTTATTAAGCTTGTTGTCATGCTTGCACGATTAAAATATGGTAAAGTTTCCTCTCCCAATTGGCTCTCTGTGCACGCTAAATTAAGTATGCCGATAACAAGTACAAGTACACTAAACAGACAACACCTCTTTAAATATGTCTGACAGAAACCGGTGAGCTCATTCACTATTACCATGAAAGCTCAGAGTAATGACAGCATTTGCCTGATGTGTGAGACCTCATTCTATCTCATTCTACACTCTCCTACTGAAGCTCTGCTTTGAAGAAAATGCAAAGTCAGACAAAGCTTCAATAATATTCATAACTTCTTTCTTTGCTTGCTGACATCCCTGTATGATTTCTTGATATTGCCAAGGCTGATTGCAGAAAGCATAATCTCCTCCAAATGAAATGTTGGATCAGCAGGACTGGAGTCTTTCATGTTGATGGAGTTGGGCATTGATAACAGAAAGAGACAGAAGGAAGAAAAATATCCCAGTGCCTTCACCGTGATTGTATAAAATGTGATTCATCTCATAGCTACTTATCTCATGCAAATTCTTATCTGGTGCAACCAAACTTTTGTTGCTGCTTGGCTGAAAGACAACTTGCAGAGGGCCAGAAAAGAAAAAGAAAGGAGATCATTGTTAGATTTTATTCTTTAAGGTCACCTTACAACAAAAATGCACTGGCTCGATTTTAGCCTGGAAGAGGAAAAGGTGACATTTGTCATGTCTGGCGATGAAGGAGTCGGTTGTCAAATGCCAAGATGTCCCTGGACGAATGCTTGAGTGTTACAGATGTATAGATCAGTGGTACCATGAGGACTTCTTGCCTATTCTGCCTGTCTGTGGCTGAATTACTGACCAGGCAGGAGATGCATTCTGGCAACAGATCCATGAACAGAAATGGGCAAATGGAAGACGGACATGAAAAGATGAGTCCAATCTCCATTTGGTCCCGGGGGCCCTATTGTATTATTCATTGAGGGAGATCGTAATGGAACATAATCCAGCTTTCTCACCCATTTTATGCAGACAATTTGCACTGCAATATAAAAAGACTGTCTTACGTGGCAGTCCTCTAAAGTTAATTCGATTGAAGCTGGTGCATAGACAGTAGTGTGTGAAATCCAACTCCATCTTATTCAGGACAGTATTTACACAGCATTTTCATCAAAGGGAGAAAGGAGAAAAAGCTGATTGCTTTTCATGGCAGGTGACTGTTTTTCTAGCTGGAAGGATGGTGGAGAGACTAAGATCACAGTCAAATATCTCCTATGGCTTAATTAAAAACCAGCAAAGGGTGAGATTAACTGTGGAAACCTTGAAGGTTAGCAAACACTGGTGAAATGTTTCCCCAGAGTGACCGCCCACAGTATATGATAAATCATCTTTCATGGGCCTGGAGAAACACAGCCGACACTGATTAGTGTGTGCGATCACCGAAAAGGTCCCTAGCTTCAGAAACCCTGGCTTGAGGGACTTCAAAGATACTAGAAGACAACACCCACCAAGTCACAATCTGTTCACTCTGCTGCCATCTGACAACAGATACAGAAGTATCTGCTGCTGTACCACCAGACTACAGAGCAGCTTCATTCCTCAGACTGTGAGACTCCTCAACTCATCAGCAACACTCCATCATAAATAGTGTTTTGTTCTTACTTTATTATTTCATAATATTGACAATTTGATTAATGTTGAATGTTGAATATTGATAGAAGCTGTCAGGCTAGGCTTAGGCCAGTGTTCATCTGCAAACTTCAGGTTGGGGTCTACAGTGTTTATATTTCTTCTCAATTAACACTTCATATTACTGTTGCAGTTTAAATTTGCATTGCAAATAGATGTGCAAAGCAGCAACATCAAGCCACTTGCTGGCCAAAATGTGTCAGCAATATAATGGTAAACAGAAGCCCCGGTATTGAAAGATACTCTAGTGCTGCGTTTATGTAAGGGATAATGCCCGATGAGGTGTCCATAATCAGGAGTTAATGAACGACACGGAGGCAACCGTCTCTAAGGCACCCAGACTTCCCTCTCCCCGAACACTTCCTCCAGCTCCTCCGGGAGGATCCCAAGGCATTCCCAGGCCAGCCGGGTGACATAGTCACTCCAGCGTGTCCTGGGTCTTCCTCCGGGTCTCCTCCTCCCGGTGGGGCATGCCAGGAACACCTCCTGAGGGAGGGGTCCAGGGGGCATTCGATACAGATGCCCGAGCCACCTCAGCTGGCTCCTCTCTATGTGGAGGAGCAGCGGCTCTACTCCGTTCTCCTCCCGGGTGACAGAGCTCCTCACCCTATCTCTAAGGGTGCGCCCCACCACCCTGCGAAGGAAACTAATTTCTGCCGCTTGTATTTCGGTCACAATCCAAAGTTCATGACCATAGGTGAGGGTAGGAATGTAGATTGACAGGTAAATCGAGAGCTGAGCCGAAAGGCCACGACAGACCAATGCAGCTACCGCATTACTGCGGCCGCTGCACCGATCCACCTGTCAATCTCGCGCTCCATCCTTCCCTCACTCGTGAACAAGACCCCAAGAAACTTGAGCTCCTCCACTTGAGGCAGGAACTCTCCCCCAACCAGGAGGGAGCAAGCCACCTTTTTCCGGTCGAGAACCATGAACCAGACTTGGAGGTGTTGATTCTCATCCCAGCTGCTTCACACTCGGCTGCAAACCGCTCCAGTACATGCTGGAGGTCCCGGCTCGAAGGAGCCAACAAGACAACATCGTCTGCGAAAAGCAGAGATGAGATCCAGTGGCTCCTTAACCAGACCCCCTCCGGCCCCTGGCTGCGCCCAGAAATTCTGTAAATAATGAACAGAACCGGTGACAAAGGGCAGCCCTGCCGGAGTCCAACATGCACTGGGAACAGGTCTGACTTACTGCTGGCAATGCGAACCAGGCTCCTGCTCCGGTGGTACAGGGACCGTACATCCCTTATTAGAGGGCCCCCGACCCCGTACTCCCGAAGCACCTCCCACAGAATGCCACGAGGGAAACGGTCGAATGCCTTCTCCAAGTCCACAAAACACATGTGAACTGGTTGGGCAAACTCCCATGAACCCTCAAGCACTCTGCGGAGGGTATAGAGCTGGTCCAGTGTTCCACGGCCAGGACGAAAACGGCATTGTTCCTCCTGAATCCGAGGTTCGACTATCGGCCGAATTCTCCTCTCCACTACCCTGGAATAGACTTTACCAGGGAGGCTGAGGAGTGTGATCCCCCGATAGTTGGAACACACCCTCCGGTCCCCCTTTTTGAATACCCCGGTCTGCCAGTCCAGAGACACTGTCCCCGAATGCCACGTGATGTTGCAGAGACGTGTCAGCCAAGACAGCCCCACAACATCCAGAGACTTGAGGTACTCAGGGCGGATCTCATCCACCCCCGGTGCTTTGCCACTGAGGAGCTTCCGAACTACCTCAGTGACTTCAGTTTGGGTGATGAATGGATCAACCTCCCCAGCCTCTGCTTCCTCTATGGAAGGCGTATCAGTGGGATTGAGGAGATCCTCGAAGTATTCCTTCCACCACCCAACGATATCCCCAGGTCAACAGCTCCCCACCCCCACCGTAAACAGTGTTGGTGGAGGGCTGCTTCCCCCTCCTGAGGCAACGGATGGTTTGCCAGAATTTCTTTGAGGCCAACCGGTAGTCCTCCTCCATGGCTCCCCCGAACTTTTCCCAGACCCAATTTTTTGCTTCTGCGACTGCCCATGCTGCCGCACGCTTGGCCTGCTGGTACCCGTCAGCTGCCTCAAGAGTCCCCCGAGACCAACCAGGCTCGATAGGACTCCTTCTTCAGCTTGACAGCATCCCTTACTTCCGGTGTCTGGGGATTGCGGCCACGACAGGTGCCGGAGACCTTACGGCCACAGCTCCGAACAGCCGCGTCAACAATGGAAGTGGAGAACAAAGTCCATTCGGACTCAATATCCCCAACCTCCCTCGAGATCTGGTCAAAGCTCTCCCGGAAGTGGGAGTTGAAGACCTCCCTGACAGAGGAGTATTAGTCAAACCCTCAGGCGTTACCAGGGAAACTAAGTTATGGCTTGTGAAAAACTTTATATTTTTATTGTAAAACGCTTGAAAATATAAGTTAGTGGTCTTAATTTCTTTTCTTTGGCTAGTGACCATGGTATAAGCAGGATAATGCCCTTCGAGGCCTCCGCAAAGTCCTCCGCAAAGTCCATTAACTCCTGATTATGGACACCTCGTCGGGCATTATCCCTTACTTAATATTCTGTGATCGGTATATCAGTGACTGTGGTTGCAGAGTAAATGTTCATACTGAGGCCAGGATCTATCAGGTCAGGTACTCTAAATCAGTGTTGATGGCGAAAACTATGGTGATGCGGAAGACTGTGTGTTTTCAGTCCGGCTGTGTAACTCCATTTCTGGACTTGATCTGTAGCAAAACAAACAACCGTTGTAGGTATTGAGACAGAGAAAAAGAGAATGACAAAAATGAAATGCGAATGATATTTTATACTTTTAGTGGCTCCTCTGGGAAAAATATTGGAACATTTCTCTGGTGTATTTTGAAACGTCACATTGCTTGAATGAACAGAACATATATGGAAGAAAAAAATGACCAATTATATTTGGTATCAAGTTGACTCTCTACTCTCCAGAAAATGTGATGATTTCATGAAGTTCACCAAACTCTCATTATTCTTGTGGTTGATTTTTCGTCATTTGCTCTGCTTGATACAGACCTCCACCTCTATAAGGGAGGAAGTGTGCAGACCTCACTCCGCCACATACTGCGTAAAGCAGTATCGTGTACCATGAATGCTCATTAAAAAAGTGTCAGTGAATGTGGAACAACTCATCAGCAGCCCTGATACTGAATAATTATACAAACACACCCAGCCTTTTTCTCTCCCTCAGAGCATCATCTACAGAGCCACACAGTGTAAGCTGGGGTCAAACCACTGTGATACTTCCAAGAATAAAAGTAATGGGCTCTCTTCGAGGCAGAAGAAAAGCAGAGAGGCAGCTTGGCTTTGGTGTGCTGATAAAATTTGCTCTAATGAGAAGGCCGAGAGGATAAACTGCTGGACACAGCCGTGTGTTTATGTGTGGACGTACTGTAGAGGACTGTGTTTTTATACCTATGATCTTTTCTCTTTTGGCTTCTGATTGTTTAGCAAAACTCCTATATCCTGTTTAAACAAGCTATAGGAGAATCCACAAGGAGAGGGGAGAGGTGAAGCAAAACAAGCAATAGATGTATGTTGAGTGAAAGGAGGGATGTTACTGTCAGCTACGTGGAAAACCAACAGGCCAGGCTGTTTCTCAGATCTTGCTGCAGAGATCCCCTACATGGATTTCAAAAGCCATTTGTGTGTTATCCTTCAATGACAATACTGTTTTACAACAGGAAATATAACTACAGGCCATTTAGTGTTAGGGTTTGTCTAATCAGCTATTTATTTAATAGGGTTAGGATTTAACGTCAGAAAACTGTCAAAACAAATAAAAAATAAAAACAAATATTTTTTCTGTAACCCAAATTGTGGTCCTCAAATTGTATCTTTTCTCTAATTATCAATGACAAAAGGGTCCAAACACACCAAAAAATCATCATAGAAACTACCTGCAAAGAAGGGAGACTGTTGCACTGCCTCATGTTGACTCAAACTGTTGACTGTTGTGTAGCTCTAGCTATGTCTGGTTTTCTTGCCGTTCTGATAAGGGGCTTTCTGAGCTGTAGCTCAGGGCAGGTTTTTGAGGGGCAGCTGCCACTGGGCTGCCCTGCAACTGGTCCGCCACCTGGCCTGTCCTCTCAACCTAACTAGCCCGGAGACGCTGCATCCGCAGTATCAGCTCCGCTGGTGGCTGTTTGTTTTACAAAGCAAATGGTAGAAAAACACAAACACAACCTATTAACACCAGACATGATTTGTTTTTGAGTTATGTTGCCGAAGTAAATTGACTTAGGTAAATTAACATTAACATTAACATAAAATACGCAAGTGACATACCCAAACCGTGGAGCTCTTCATGTCCAAAACTGAGGCTAGTGGGGTAAATAAAGCATAATAGTTTGAAGCTTAATTGACCAAGCTGCTATATTTGAGGAGCTGGAAGTAAGAACATGTTGCAAATTCTTGTAAACTTTGAGGCTGAGACCAGCAGCCCTTACTCACTTTATCAGAGGTACCGATCCAGCAGTAAGTCCCTTGACTAGAATAGCTGTCTAAACAAACACATCACATGAACATGACTAATAGTTGATGACTAAACCATTCTTCTGTTGGAGAAGGTCTTATTAAACAGTCATGCCCATGGGCTGCTGAGACATACAAGAAAACAGGGAATACCAAAGTCAGTGAATGGCTCCATTGAAGAACAGGTTTTCATTATTGTATTGAGTTGCTGAATGGAACTATCACATGCTGAACATTAAATATCGTAAGGGCTCGAGGTGTATGTGCTCTCAACTGAAGCTTTCTGGAGGGTTACCAACAATAAAGTCATGCTTTTGTTAAAGCTAGGGTCTGTAATGTTGTTCAGAAACACATTTTGTTATACTGGGTGAAATGGTCCTTCTATCCTGAGAGTAGTCAATACATTATGTATTCAGAAAAAGGAACGAAAATAATCAGACCTCTGTGG
>OMLP01013724.1:0-11015 GCA_900302685.1 Spondyliosoma cantharus
CAAAATAACAACAACAAAATAAATAAATTACAAAGACGAGTGCCTCATGCAGATCACTGCAGATATCCAGAGTAACAAACAATATTCCTCACATGGCGGCAGACGGAGTTAGCAGCTAATCATCACCAGGTGCAACATTTTCACCTGCTGCCTTTCTGAAGCATGAGTAAAGTTATTTCTCTAAACCAGTTCAACCACTTCAGAGCGTCCTGAACACAAACTAACGTTATTATAACTGCCCGCTCACTTGAAAGACTCTTTTGCTAACCAGCAGCCATAAAGACAAAGCTAAACACCGGAGTTAGCATACAAGCTAACAAGCTACGTAGCTCGACTGCAACACCGTACAGGATATGTGCTATTGCCAGTATTACTGTAACCGCCGCCATCTTAGCCTTGTGGTTAAAACATAGAATGAAACATATATGAAGCAGGGGTCCTTACCTGTCCAGCAGAAAAGTCCTTACAAATCCTGCAGCTCCTCCACCTCTGACATGATGCTGTAATATTTATCGTTGTTTTCTCTCTGGCTCGGTCCAATTCTTTCTTTTCACGCTGCTTTTCTTTGTCAGTCTTCTTATTTCTTCTCTTTGACCTGGGCACTGTTGTTGTTCTCTGTTCTCCGCTGTTGTTTACAGGTTGGTCTTGAGCTTGAACTTATCTGATCAAGTAAGAGCAGGCACTGCGCCTGCGCAGTACGTGCTGCGACCGGGCTGCCAGCAGGTATGCTCGAGAATGATTGACACTTCTCGGACACTCCCCTTGGCTCTGATTGGTTGTGTTGAGCCAGAGTGGTGGATTCTTGCAAATCAAATTAGGGCCACTGGGTGGAGCCACAGGCAGCTGACCTGTATCTTATTCTACTGTCAGATCATAATGACAATTTTAGCAAATATAGTAAATCTATAAATGTAAACTTAATTTGTTCACTTTTTTCTTGAAATATTGCAGGTTTGCAATTGTCACATTCTCATATGGGGCCCCACACTGTGTATATGTACTCTGTATATGTGCGTCAGGTCTAAATCAACACATTTTAATATTATCTTACATTTTACTGTAATGCCCCACTATGTCCAGAGGCCTGTACTGTGAAGGCCCGCTCCCAATAGGACACTTAGTCCTTCCCCTCCGTTTTGTGCATTCATGCCTAGGGGTGGTTCTTGTTTTGGACATTGCCATGGTAACATATGCACACCTAACCTGCTCTGAAGCAGATTATTTTCAACATAACAAATCAACACATATAAAAGAACTGCTTTCTGGAAATCAATTCCCCTGGACAATGTCATTTTTATTTGTAGGAGATCCCACGGAGCTCAGTGCATGGATTGTTAGAGGTGTTGTTCTTTGTCGGAGGGTTTCCTCCCGTCTTCAATTTATTGTAATATAATATTTTGTGGTTTATAAAATATATCAGTCTGCTGGCAGTAGACTTGTCCATGTGCAATTGGTCTTGTGCTGCTGAAACCTTAATTCAATTAAGAGTTACGACTAAATGGTTTGACTTGCCAGGCTTGATGACCATTAAGCATGATTGTGTTGTTAGTCTTAATAAAGGCAGATAACAAAGGGATATCCTGCATTTGTTGAATTTGCTTTGTAGCTCAGACCCCTGGTGTAGCATCTGACAAACAACTGTCGCTCGCAGATTGATCAGTCACGTATGGCAATTCACAGGTCAGCCAGCTATTATGTGCTAATAACTTCCTTAGACAGATGTTTTTTGTTGTTAATCTGCATCTGTTAACAAAATAAAGACAGGGCTGCAGTGTAATTTAGGTAACTATCAGTTCTGGAACACATAAAATAGCAATTTTCCTTCTGTATTTAAAAACTCATGAATTATGGATGTAAATAAATGTGCATGCAACCCACTGAGCAGGTTGAACCCTGTGTGAAATAGAGTAATTATTACACAAAGCACTCTTTTTCAGTGCTCGGATGAGATACAGAAGACGCGGCAGTGTTGTAATCGGTGTGAGAGAGTCTAAGAGGAGGGGAGACTTGTTGCATTATGCCCCATTCATACAGGATGGAGGCAGCTGATCTGGACGTCATCCGTCAGTATGTGTATCTGATATGCTGGCGTTGTTCCAGGACTCGTCGTTAAAAACTGACTAATCACATCGCTCTGATGTCATAGCTTAGACTCTGGCGATGGTGACGCTCCAGGGTCATCATATGTATGTGCAAAATATGTTTGTTACCTGGAGCAAGTTTTGTATCCTGTTTGGAATGTGTTAATTTTTCTGTCGCTGTTTGGTTGAGCCAACGCAAATACCAAGTTGGGTTTCAGCAACAAAAACCTTGGTTAGGTTTATCTGTTTGGCATGGGAATTTAAATTATTATTGATGTTTTAATGACAGTGAACTCCCTCGCCCACTCATGGAAGCAGTAAAGTGAAGTGTGAAACTTAATTAGACACTTAAATGTGATGCACGTCAGATGTTTTGGCACTAATAAATGCCGGACCGCAGTTGCAGTTTCTGTGAGGGACGATGGCAAGGGAATTAATCATCATTCATAACAATACATGTCATGTGATAAGCCTTGCCCTGCTGGCACCCTTGAAACCTGCATGGCCTGTTCATTTTTCCCAGGGTAACTGTCAGTACTTGATTATAAGATTTGTACAGGGCTGTATTTTTCATGTCCAGCCAGTTGATTTCCGTTTACTTAAAGGTTTCCAACTCCAGAAATCTTACTTTGGTCTATTTGTGCATAATTGTAGAGAACATACCAATGAATTTAAGAGCATTTCTGATATAGGCCCCTTTGCCTACTCAGTGCACTTGGTGCAATTACTGTTTCAGGCAAAATGTAGCTGTTGCAACACAACTACTATAAATAGTTTCACCCAGGGAAATAGCGGGTGCATAAAATTCATTAATACACAAAAAAACATTTGTCTGTGTCTGACATTGAAATATCCGAGAAAAAAAAAAAAAAAAGTCTTACCACTGATTGAAATGCTTCTCTTTAATATAAAAAGGTTTCCAGTCCTGCTAATCCCACTGAGAATCAGCAGTCCAGTCTACTGCTCAGTGATTCATGTTCTTGGTAGTTTTCACGGTAAACAAGTGGCTGGTGAAGAAAAATGAAACTCTAGCAAACCAACCGAACAGCGTTAAGACATTTTATTTACCGTATATTCAGATATATACCATTACCATCTGTTTCTTTCCAAAAACACACACCCTTAACAGCATTAATCCAGCGTGCATAGAGAATTAATGTTTGTGTGTCTCCTTCCTGCTGGACAAAAAATGAAATGCGCTGACAACAAACCCATTTGAAGTCTGACAAGTCCTCCCACCGTGAGCATATTCGAGTGAGAAAATGACATGAAAGGAAATTACCATCATTTCATGATCCCGGTTATGTATGGAGATCCACTTTATTGCGCACTCTCAACAGTTACATGTTTGGTTCATAATACGGTTAATGCATGTACTTAGAAAATGTAACCACAGAAAACATTTCAAGTCAGTACAATGAAAGGCATTGCAATTATTCGTATAGGAGGCAGTGCAACCTGTCCAGCATGTTCCATGTCACCCTGAGCGGCATCGCCTCCTGTCTGTTCATTTATAACCCTGTCCTGAGTTGACTGCAGGTTTACTGATTTCTATGAGGCCTCGACATATTGGTTTTAGAGGAATAAAGATAGGAATGGAGATCAGACGCAACATTTCTGTGATGGTAAGGGTCTGGTGAAGCGTCATGAATCGCTACACACACTGAAAGGAGGGGGGGGGTGTATGACCCACAAATAGTCTGGTTACCTTGCAAAATGGTTTCCACCACTGTGTGCCACTCACCCGTGAAAACGCCGTCTCCGCTCCATGTGTCAATACAGCCGCTGTTGACAGGTGAAATGAGTTGTGGTAGCTGCACCTTGTCAAGTCTGCTGTGATAACTGGGACGTCTGACTTAGATTCAAACCGTTAGCAGATGACGGCTCCTTTCTCCGGATGAATGGCTTCTGCTTTTTCTATAGCCGCTATGCATCCCGTCCAAAAAAAAAAAAAAAAAAGGCCCATTATGCACAGAGGCATCTCGGGTAAAACCACCAATTGTTCATCTCCAGGGAACATGCAAGAAGAAGGAGCAGTGACGGTGTGAAAAAGATGAGAATGGCACAGACGAGAGGGCAATTACGAATGTTTTTGTGCGTTGTTGTTATTAATGTTCCTGAAAGAGAAAGGGGAAAGAAAGGAGAGAAGGTCAGCGCAAAAAGGCATATCCTGTTTGAAAATGATCTTAATCAAAACAAATACATATTTCAGCAGTCACAATATAATACATTCTTATGAGTCAAATTGATGTCTGTATGCTTTGTCAGAGAAATAAAGACTAGAAAGGTCCTTGATCTATTGAAATAGGAATGAATGTTACCCGCACACTGATTGTAACTTCATTCTTATGGGTGAAATATGTAAGAGACTTAATGGTTAATTCTTACATATCGCACCGTTAACGGTCACTGTGCTCCCCGGATAAGTAACTTTTTTTTCCATTAGAGCGCAGGCTGTTGAATCGAGTCGCAGGACAGCAGTAGAGAAAGCAACTTCGACACTAGCGTCGAGTTTCTCGTCAAAGTGAATTGCTCCCGTGTGAATCAGCAGAAACTTTGCGGAGAGCAAGCGGCACTGCAGCTGGGCGACGGGCGTAGGTTGGAGGAGTAATCCTGAGAAAAACAAAGCTGTCATCCAATAATCAAACAGAGGCTGGATCGATGGTGGTGGAGATCAACATGTCAACACCGGGCCCGTCCGATAGCAACCGATAGTACAACGGCGAAATTGACCCGCGGTGCCCTCGGGTTGTCGCGATCGCGTGGTGAAAGGCGGGAGCGGGTGCGAGAAAAACATGCAGCTGTTTGAGGACTGATGTAACCGAAAAACAGAGCAGCGTAAGCACAATCAGAAAGTGTGTACGCAGCTGTGAAAGAACACCAATTTGTCCTTACTTTTGCTCAGCAGGGAGATGCCATTTGCCTACTTTCCACAAACTACAGACCATAAGCATTAATTCTGACCGTCCTCCTATAGCTGCTCCAAATAACGTAAAACAAACAAACACCCTCGCTGATGTAATTTATGGCTCTCATTACGTTCGAACGTTTATGAGTGAGCAGCAGCTTCTCTCTTCCCTCTCGTGATCCTGTTTGATATCGACGTTACCTCCATGCGGCAAGCTGCAGGTGCAGCACACACAGACGTCCCACATTCTCAAACACAGATATCCCGGGCCCGGCTGTATATTTCAGAAAGCGTGCTATTTTTGTCCCGTCGGTGCTAAAGTGGGTAGCCAGACAGTCCAGGACCGAATAATCACTTTCAGCGCGTGGTGCGGAAACTGGCCCCTTCCGATGTCACTGATCCAAAGATGTGTGGGAGCGCTCGGGGTCATTATATCCCCCTGGAAAGTTAATCTTGCACCAATTAGTTCCAGCCCAGGAGGTACCGACGGGCACTGTGCTATGAAATGGTGGTATCCTCTGGGAACCCTCCTCCCACCACTCTCTCCCACCTTTTTTTCCTTCCACAGATCGACTTCTACACAATGAAGCGCGGCCTTGCCTCGCCTGCGCACACACGCGCGCACTCACGCTCTCACACCACACACACACACACACACACACACACACACACATCTCCCTCTAAGGTTTTCTGTATTGATCCAGCCATCATTCTATTTTAGCTCTGCAATTACGTCTGGTGATATTACCGGGGGTGTTACATGACTCTTCTAATTGGTGTGTCAATATGATGTCAGAGTTTTTGCCACTGTATGATTTGAGGCAGCGGTTTAAGTGCGTCTGATGTAGGTTTTTAATTGTTCCAATGCTAATTTCTTCGATGCGCTCACCCTTTTTAAACAAGCAGCATATGCAGCCTGTTAATATCCAGAGATACATTTCCTGACGTCATTTCAGAGTGCTCCCCATCCTTGAGTGCGTTTGTTTCATTATCTTGTACGGGCTGGCACAAGTTACAACAATGCTTGCTGCACTATATTGAACAAATCTGAGGAAATCGACTCTTGTTTAAAGCCAGATTTCAGTCTGAGAACATCCAAAGCGTAATTCTCTCGTGGGTGTAAAAGACCTGACAACCTGGAATTGTGTTTAAGGTTTAACAAGCTTACAAGTCAGCAAGATATGTTAAAAAAAAATATATAAGAAATCCTTGTATACAGCTGTCTAAATTACATTTAAGATGGGAAGTTTAGATGCTGTAAATTGGATGCTGTCTGGCACGGCTATCAAGGCTCCTTGTCAAGTTGATTTGGTGATTTTCTCTCCACCCTTCTACCTTGCTTTCTCTTTCGCTGCTCTCTTTGTTTTGCTCCCTTGTTTATCCCACTTCCTTTCATTTCATCATTGCTTGATTTCTCACTCCCAGCCCCTGTTCCCTCCTTCTCCCTCTTCGCTTTTTTCTCTCAGCAGCCATTTTCACACGTCTCCGTGACATGACCGGGGGGCCTGTAAACGGAGAAATTTTGACAGATGCAGATGAGTGTGTGACAGGGAGCTGTTCAGGACTGCTCTCTTACACATTGCCCCTCCGAAAAAGGCAGGTTTGTCTCGCACTTGGCATTGATATTATTGTTCGGGCGCATTTTCGACATGCTGCCGTGCACCTGTGAGTCCTTTTGGTGATCTATTTGTGGATGAAATACTTTGGTGGTGAAGGGTTCCATATAAACAATGCTGATAAAGTTGTCAGCAGATGTCATGTGAAAAATGGTTTTGCCTATTTTCTGTGTTGGTTAAAAAAGCTGTTATAGGGTTAGGGTTACGTAATCTACTCAAGAGTTGGAATTCAACATATTAAATATCTCGATTATTGTATTAGATTTAGAATTAATTTGGCACAGATTGTCCTGGTCCCCAGAGGATAAATCTCAATGCTTTTTCATCCAGTGTCTTGTAATACATCTCACCATCTGATAAATGAGTCGTACCAATAGTCATGGTTTCCAGTTGATGCATCCTCATGATCTTGATGAAATCTGACTTTTTACTTTTGGGTCATCTTCAGATTAAATTTGGGGATTTTTTGTTGAAATGTGGCGACAATTATTGGATGGAATGCCATGGTTCAGACATGGTTTATGTTCCCATAAAGATGAATTGTTATAATTCCCTTGATCCGGACTTTTCATCTAGGCTTGTGATGTCCCCATGAGCATCAGCTATACTTCAGTTACTGTGTTCAGAGCCGTTTAGCGAGTATTAGCACGCTAACACGGCACTTGCGTTTAGCCAACCCTTTCTCAATCACAGATTGTCAAATACGGACATTTTGTCGCGTCGCCCTCGGTGTGAGACGTGCAAGCCTTTAGCATCTCAGAAGTGGTTTGAGATGTGAAGTGGTCACAGTTTGGTTAGGTTTAGGAGAAGATCATGGTTTGGGTTCAAATAAGCACATGACATTATGTACCTGATGGAAGTATGTGGCGCCATTTACTTTAGGCTATGTATGTAAGTTAAAATAAGTCAACATTGACTTTTAGTCTCACATGCATGGGATACGAACATGTACCAAAGGGGCTCTGTGGAACGCCTGTGTTGTGCTGGAAGTCGGTTGTGTATCTTTATGTTAGCCGACTCCACTTCTAAACTAATGTGCTACTACTGTTGCTCTGAGACGAGGCACTTGAGAAAGTTACATCCTTGAGACTGACGCTCAGAATCCCTCACGGAGAAATCGACAGTCCAGCAGCATTAAACAACTCAAAAAAAAAAATCATCCACGGGTTTCTAGAGGCAACGGAGAGAGGCGGAGAAGGTCTCATTTTTTCGCATCACCTTACAATCCACTCACATTTGGCCAATAAAAATGATGTGTTAATGTTAATCGATAATTGACAAGAATCCTCACAAGAGCACTGCATTTACTAAGTGACCACTAGACTGTAAAAACAAAGCGCGGCTGACTGTGCTCTCATTTCATGGATTATACGAGACCGTGTTGTCCTTCAACATCATTTTTTTCCCATGGAGGCAAAATAGCCTCAGCAAATTTAACAGTAACTACTTACAGAAGTAGGCCTACACCTATCAGCCCAGAAACAAATGCTTGATGTATGGAGCTAAAAATATAGACCGCATTTATTTCCCAACCCACTTCTTAACAAGTTTTTTTTTTCCCCATCCATTTTCTCCATTTCTATCTGCTTCTTCAGCCTAATTTTTGGGCTCATGCTTGCTGGCTGCAGTAGCTGTGAGGACATTGGGCTTCGGGCCCCTCTAGACACAGAGATGTGCTTATGCAGAGAATTGCTCATGCTCCACTGGAGACTTTGGCTGTCTTTGCCAGCCAGGCTTCCTCATGGCAGATTTGTGTGCTCACTTATTGTGTCTAATACCTTTTGCTGGCTAAGGAGCTGCCTCGCATGCACTGAGACCCCCTGAAGAGACAGACTTAGCTGGTTTCCCTCAAGACTTAGATGATGGTATTGTCTTGTACTGCTACTGTCACTGAGAGCAAGAGTGAGAGAGGCACTTTCACTGATTACGCTCTTTTTATATCTTGTTATATTATTGCCGGGTGGAACTGAGGTTACCTGTGACACAAAGAGCTATCTGCGGTCAGGTTTCACTCTCACAAGCTATCTTATGCTGCAGTCACTAAGCCAGATATGAATTCATAAATTTGCCATAAGTAGCTGTTTTATTTTTTAGTAACTGCGAGCACAATTAAGAGCGTTCCCTAATATAATGCGCCGTGGCAGAAAACGAGTGTGTAGAGGTATACGGTTATTGCTTTGAAAAACATTTCGCTCCTTGTCATACAGAAACAACTCTCATGCTGGCAGAGTGGTGCAAACAAATAGGAATGAGTCAGAAATTTAAAAATAACACAGTTTCTCACTAATAACTTCCCTCCCCCTGCTGACTCTCACACATTCTCACTCTCAGTTTGTTCTTTTATGTCCCCATAACACTTCAACATCGCATATGGAGATGTTTTGAACAAGTTAACTCTGAGAGAGAAGCAGCGGTGGAAGAAGTCCTCCACTTACAATAGCGCAGTGCGAAGTACCCTAATAAGACGTACAGTTCCTGCACTAGAAGTGTATATGTGAAAGTATTAAAATAAAAACTAAAAGTACTCGTTCATCCCATTTCAAGATTATCATATAATTGGATTAGGATTAACTGTTGCATCTGATAACATTGAGGCTGCTTTATACTTCCAGGTAGCTTAACCTGTAACACCCATCACATAGATCTTAATAATAATCATCATCACCATTTGCTATTTAGGTTATTAATAACCTGAATATGTGTATCAATAGTAAATAAGAAGTCATACAAAAAAAGTACAATATTTCCCACTGAAATGTTTTGATGTATGGAATGGAATTACTCAAGTAAAAATACCTCAATACCTGGTTATGATGCCACAAATACAGCATGAAATTGTCCTGAAGCCTTGTTATAAATACCCAGTTATTGACCGCGAATCCAAAATATTGGATTCTGTTGCTGATAACACAGATGGGTACCGTCCAGACGTCGAGAGCATCCAGCGCTGCAGCTGTTGAAACGCCATCCCGCCAACAGTGGTCTCTTGTTGTGAGCGATGATTTCATCCCGCTCATATACATGAAATCTGAACATGTTACAAAACGTATTGTAGAAATATGATAGATAGATAGATAGATAGATAGATAGATAGATAGATAGATAGATAGATAGATAGATAGATAGATAGATAGATAGATAGATAGATAGATAGACAGGCTTCACTTATATGTCTTAGAAAGTATCTATGTGTCTCTTGATGTGAACTCCATTTCAACCTCATCCTTGGGAGACTTCCCCTGTAATTGAAATAGGGATAGTGTCCCCAAGGCCGACACCATCACCTCATCCTCTATATACAAATGGATTGTTAAATGGACACCCAGCAAATGTTTGAGTTGATTTTTGTCACCCACAATCTGTCAGGGTGAACATTCGTCAGCGGACGTATCGATTTAGCAATATGGGTGAGATTGGCTGGGAGTTAGGAAGCAGTACATCACACCACAAATCAAGAGTTCAGAGAACACTCTGGAACAGGTAGTGCAGGACTGAATCGTGACTGAAAATGTGACATTCCATTCAAGTAAGACATTGTGGCGCGGGCGAAAGAACATTAAGACCCCATGGCAAAGTGACGTTTTAACGGTTGCGCACATTGTGTTTGATAACCAGTGGCGTCATCCATCAAAAAGGTTTGAACAATCAAGCCACGTACTGGTTTTAAACAGAATGAGACACCAGTAGAGCTTCAATGAGGCCAGCTCATCTGCACCCAAGCTGCAGTCGCGTTGGCCAAAAAGTGCTAAATTAATTAAAATGTCAAGGCAAACAGTCTGGCAAATCATAGCATGTTGACATTTCTAGTAATGCCATGCGAGTGAGAACGTTAATGAAATTGTGGTGTCAAGGCAAATGAACTTCCTTGATTTGTCTCAAGCACAGAAAAATCAATTCATGACAAGCTTCATTCGTTATTCTTCAGAGTGATGAAACACAGTCATTGCTCCGACTACTCTCCTCAGGTTTACAAGTGCACTGGGTCGTTTTGTCCAGAACATCGTCCAGCTAAGGATAATGACAACCGTAAGATCAATTCAGATCCTTAGGCAGCGAAGTGGTTCGACTTGTTCAATCACAGCCAATAAAGCAGAATTAAACAAGGCTTCTGTCTTTTGTCAGCCGCTCAGTAACCGAATAATATTCTTTTGTATTATGATTCTGCGGCGGCATCCACTTGTACTCATGGGTTTCTAAATGAGAATATCATTTTCGGGTCCTAATTGGGTCGATTTGCCTTTGAACCTATCATTGTGCTGCAGGCGAACCTTCTTTGGATATTTTCAAATTAAAGTAGACACCTACAAAGAGCAGGCACACGCCCACGCGGAGAGCAAAACTCATATACAAACACGCTCCTGCACATTGAGTATAGACATATTCATAGGTTTGCACGTAGGCACACACACG
>OMLP01013724.1:11035-27816 GCA_900302685.1 Spondyliosoma cantharus
TAATGAAAGATATACAACAGGACAAGAAAGACTTGACAGTGGCCATCTGTCCTGTTTTGGCCTTTTTACTGTAGCTCAACCAAGGGTGGTGGGCAGACACACGCGCGCACACACACACACACACACACACACACACACACACACACACACACACACACACACACACAGGGAGCGCTCATCTGAGGAGTCTGACTGGAGCAGATTGTCAGGCTTTGCAGACAGAGACACGTCAACATCACAGGACTCCCTCCCCCCCCCTCCCCCAATGACAGCCGTCTCCATGGCACCTCTCAGATCACTGTGGCGCTACCGCGCTAGCTCCTTACATTTCAATCTCCCCTCTCTTCTTCCCCCACAGCCCGAGCATCAGTGTATAGAAATATGTTTCAGAACAGAACAGGGCTTTACCCACACACACACACACACCTCCACAGTTCTCACTTACAAACTTTGAGTAAAGGGGAACATCACCATTCCGCTCCCATGCAGTGGTAAAATGGGCCGCGATGGGTACATGTCACCCTTGATGCGTACATACATTACCTCAAGGGTCACTCCGGTTGAGCACATCCTGCTGACAGGCTGAATTCTACGTCTTTACTTCCTTTCCTTGTGTAGCGAAGGGCAGTGATTTCATCCGAACAATCAAAAAACGTTTATAATTACTGAACTATTTTGTGTGAGTATCAAGATGCTATTTTGTTCCTCAAAAACACTGGATACTTGTTCCATATCACAGTCAAAAGGAGTGTAAGGTGGTTGGACCGAATTCCCTAAATGGCCCGCAGGTATGAATGAGTGTGAGTGATGGGTCTAATCTCAACGTCCGCCCTCACAGGCTCCGACACTTTGATGCTCGTTTCCGATAACTCCACAAGGGGCTCAGGGCTGTCCAACTGTGGAATCAGCAAGTGTGTGAAGACTCTTTAGGAAGACTTTTCAATTCCTCTATGCACACTTTTCAGTAAGTCGTAAGAATTCATGGAAGGAGTTGGCGAAGAGAGAACCGGCATATAAATAGCGCCGCTCGCCAGCTCTGTGTGTGGTTCTTCTTCCTGGCATGGTGACAGTTTCCAAAAATGGTCTCATCTGATCCAACAAGTTTTGTTTACTTGCTGAACAGACAGCGAACAAGAAACTGGAGCCTATTGAAGTAGGCATGAAGGAGCCCAGTGGAGAAGTGGTATGTAACCAACTCTATTTACTCATGCACAGGACTCGAGTACAAAGTCTTTACTCCACTACATTTGTCTGACAGCCTTAATCACCAGTTGCTTTTCAAATAAAAGTTTTTTCATACCCGTGTGAAAACCGTGTATCTCGTAATTTTGTGATTTTTTTTGAGAAACAGATGAATCAAGTACCAAAAATTTGTTAATTTAGTCCATAATGGAGCCGTGAAGGCAGACAGAAATGGTGCCATCAACATTAACTTTGTAACGTTAAAGATGGAAACAAAAAACGTGACTTTTGCCAGTTTAACTGACTGCTTGAAATGCAGCTGCTGCTGAATGAAAAACGTAAGAAATCAACAGGGGAAATTTCACAGTGATATTTATTAGGTAAATTCTTTCACCTGCAGTGTCTCTCCTGCACCATGGACGCCGATCTGAGGAGGTCGGGGAGAAATGACATGTAACGCTGCCCTTTTTGACTGCACGCCTTCGTAGATGGGCGGTGCACGAGTGCTGCTGCCAGCGTTGGTGTTCTCTCTGTATTAGCGTCTGTTCAGGTTGACCACACTTTGGATCTTGGAGGATATAATTATCCTCGCATCCATTTGGCTCAGGTCTGACTGTGCTCGAGAGCGGTTCAGAACGAACGGTCCAAATTTCTGAGGACAACCGCTCCTTGCGTAAATGAGGACACTGAGATTGGACCACATCCTGCCTGTGTGAGACGAGTCGGTACACTTGCGACGTATGCAAAATAAGACAGGGCACGACCAAATTCAGATTACATTTACATTATTATAATGTTGTAGCCTGTACATTTAGCCTGTACTGTTTGTTAACTTTTAATAGGGGGGACGACTTGAATCACAATGCTGACTAGCATCTCATGAGTGATTAACAATGCATTCAAGTTTCCTCGGCAATTAGTGCTTTACAGATTAGAAAAGCTGTGCCCGCTAAAAAAAGAAATGCTTTGTCAAAATGTTATCATTTTCAATATCTCAGCTATAAGTCCCGATATGATGCCGCTTGGGTCCAGAATGGGGCCCATTTAGGCTTTTCGGCTTCAAGAAAGTCATCGTAGGAAAATAAAAATCATATAAAATTGACAAATTAAACGTATTCATTCATTGCAGAAAACCGGATAAGCTAAACAGAGCTCTTAACTCAGCCACGTCCAAACCATTCCACAAAGGGCCGATGTGGCTGCAGGTGTTCTTTTCAACCAAGCAGCTGCACACCAGACCCGAGTCGTTTAATCAACTGATCTCAGTCTTCAGAAAGTTGATTGGTCAAACCGTGTGCTCCTGACTGGTTGGAACAAAAACCTGCAGCCACACGGCCCTTTGTGGAATAGTTTGGACACGCCTGTCTTAACTGCAATGAAGTAATGGTTTGCAACATGACCTTTTTATGCTATCCCCAATTCACATGCGGCAGTGTAATTAAGCAAATGAATCCATCTACACGATTCACTTAATTAGTGGACTGAAAGCACTTTGTCCTACACCATGTGGATTTTGGAAGTCAAATATAAGCATATAACAATATTGCCTACTATGTCACACTCAAATCACCCTGACCCCATTTTTTTTACGTCCGAAATAAGACCTTACTACTTGTTACCGACAAAATAACAACACACATACAGAGCAGGGAGGCAGCTCAAACAATACACGATGGATGCAGCTTTCATTGCTGTGCAGTAATCATGAAGCGCTGCCCTCACCTCTCTCAAGGTTTGAAAACACGTTATTGATTTTGCCGCTCCACGCGGCCCAGTATAGTGGCACATATCTGAAGGCACTGATGAGTGAAGGCCATCGCCATGGCCTCTTGTGTCAGTGGGAAATGAACCCATTGAGGAAGCTGGAGAGCACCAGTTTGAATTCCCACGAGGAGCCCCAAGACGCAGCTGTGTTCATTCCCGTCTCGGTGAAGATAATTCAGATCTTCGCGGGATTGTTTGGTTTCAGAGAGATATTCGGGGGGGTTGGTTCTGCACCGCGTACGACAAATTACAAGACAGATGACCCTGAAATGACAGCTGAAGGATTCACTGTACTTGCGGCACACGCTTTTGTACATTCAGCTCGTTCCACGGCGAATGTGTTCGGGATGTGCAAACGCAGACTCTTCCCAAACATCTGCACAGTCGTACACGTGTCCACACTTTTTCTACAAGGAGATGAATAATGATGTCAAACCAAGGGAACACAGCCTTGGTGCACTTTGTTCAGTGTTCAGAGTCTAAATCATTTCTGGCTGTGGAAAGTGCTCTACCTACTTCCATGCAGCTAGTTTCTATAAAGCATTAGATTTGTGTGTTCAAGAATTGCTCCAGATAACAGCTGTGCTCATCACGCTGTCTTGCTTTTGATCCCTTATATCTCCTTACTAACCTGGCCTTTGGATGGTCTGTCATTCTTTTTAGTGCTTTCTAGAAATTCTGTCCACATTTGATACTGTTGATTTACTTTATTCTGCGGGGACAAATATGCTTTTTGGATTCTAATAACTTCTGTTACTCAAACCTCGCTGTCATTCTGTATTATCTTCTGTTTACATGCTGCGTTTAGGAGTGAATTTTGCCAGAATGCATCGTCATCCTTCTTGTTTGTGTGCGTGCGGGCGTGTGTGTGTATGTTTACACGGCGCATAATGCCACTGAACTGTCCCTGAGAGTAATTAAGAGCTTACCCCATGATCCACTCAGGCAACACAGGGGGATTGGCCTCCACTCAATACATCCAGGGATTCCATCCCCAGACTGGCGAACACGGAGTCAAAATATTGTGTGTTTTGCGCAATGGACAATCAATTTCCTAATATTGTTCTCCCTTAGTCACATTTATGATAGTGTATTGTGAACGGGACTGGTGAAATGCGGCAGAGGGCAGTGGATGCGTGGATCAATTCAGGCCGCAGAGGCGCGCTGATGTGCACTGGGTGAAAGGAAATTGACGATGAAATTTAAGGAAATTAATAAGTGAGAGACTGTTGTGGCCGTGGCTGATTGACCCAACAATCCTCCACTTACTGGTAGCACGAATTGACATTGCAGTGTAGTTAATAAAGAAAGTAGATGCCAAGTTAAAGCAAACAACTTAGCATGTAGGTAGATTATCTTTGGATGCATGGGTTTATCTTCGTCTTTGCCATATCTGCCAACACTTAGGCTGCCAAACTGTGACTGTGTGCAAACATCAAGTGCTATTACTGGCTTAAGATATACTTTTACTGTTACTACAGACTCCGTATGAATTTGTACAGCATGACTGTCTAGGTAAAAGCTGCTGCAGACTTATATAAAACAGAGCTATACAATCACCCCTTGAGCTGTGTTGACAAATGGGTTTAAATGGTATGTAGTTTGTAGTTTGACGATCTCACAACTTGGACGACTGCAGGCAAAAATACAAACCTTACAGAGCTGTGTATGATGATTACTCATGATAAAGTCCGAGGTTCGTGCTTATTTCAGGAGTGTCCTGGGAGAAAGAACAAAGTCTCAGGGCACCGGGAGATGGCCTTGAAGTCCGGGAGCAGCCGAGGAAAAAGTGTTGACAGGTATACCCTTTAAAGATCTCGGACCTTTTGGCCCAATCTGAATACTATCCGAAGTGGACTGTATAGGGTACTTTCATGTTGCAGCCTCCTGATGAGCCCATATCAAATTGAGCGTCCTGTTCGTGCTTTCGGTGTGTTATCTGCAATGCACAGCCCCTGTCAGACACTTTGTTTGTTTCAATGACTGGGCAGGCGACAGGCCATTGTTGGAACAGACACTCGCTCATTGGCTATGTCATCGCATATCACAAGCCTCCAGTTCCCATAGGGGTAAACTACATTAGACAAACTGTACGCCGGCCTCAGTTAGAAACACATACAAGATATCTGTGCAGCAGCACGTTGGCCTACACATTGGTGCCTTTTTTACCCTGTACTTGAGAGAGGTTTGTAGTTCTTAAAGACTTGTGATGCTCCATACCTTTGCCAGTTCTTGATTCTTCCCAGGGTTGGTACATTTGGTACCCATGATCCAGGTGCCAAGACCAATGTGTTCTTTGGGCTACCTCCATTGGAATTTGGTTTCTCTGATGTGTTTGTTCTCTTTGCTATGAAAGGATTATTCTGTCCTCTGTGCAGAGCCTCTGGTGGTTGACTGGTACAGGGTCAGTCCTTAATATCCTAGTGACTACCTGCATCCCACAGGTGTCCTGAGCATGTGTGTGGCTGGCTTCTCCAAGCCTTTTTATCCATTTTGACAGCAGTCAGAGGTGAGGGTTTTAAGGTTTGACTCATTGTGGTTTTACATGAATGCACTGGTGTGTTTAGGCGCAGTTACCTTGTAACTCTTCGAATGTGGAAACATACTGACAGTTCACTCGTGTGTATCCCATCGTCACAGCCTCGTGTCACCGAGCATCATCTGCAATCATTTGGTGCTATTTGCTGTAAAGTTGTAAAGTACTTTTGCTGTCAATGTAGAAAAGTCAAGGTAGGCCAACAGTTGCACCTACTTATCATTTGAGGATAAAACCGTTAAGATAAAAGTTACAATTCACAGCCATGATTTAAAAGAACCCCATGCAAAATACAGCTTTTTAGTGTGAGACACTCGCTGTCAAAGCTTTATACCTTGTTTCAAAGCAGAGGACTATGTCAGCTTAGATTCATGAAAGGTTGCATTGGATTCCATTTATGACCCAGTTTCAATGTGGAAAACCATGTCAAATCAGAGTCTGTTGACTGTTAGTGAACTATGACAGTCATGAAGATCGACAGATCTTTGAATTCCTCCAGTTGTTAACACTTTTTTGTCAAGAGTAACAAAACTTATATGAAGAAGAAAGAGCGAGCCGTGAGCAAGCTTATGTCTATAGATCGATGTGTGTGTGTGTGTGTGTGTGTGTGTGTGTGTGTGTGTGTGTGTGTGTTGTGTGGTGACACACATACACCCAAACTGTCCCCCTGAGCTCACACCAATTTGAAAAAGGCAAGGTTATTCATAAAGAGATAGATGTTGCTTTTTGTTTCTGCTGTCATTCGACGATCCATCTTAATGCATGATAATACTTGGCTGTTGAGTTTTTCCCTGTGCCAGGCTCCACACGAATGCACCCAGTTTGTCTGTTACAGACGGCTGATGATTAAGACAAATCACTGCTCACAGGTGGCTTACTGTACTTCCTGGTGGTCGGAGAGGTGAAAGGAGGCCGTAATATTTTACAAAATAGGAAGTGTTCAAGTGAGATTGAGGTTAAGGGATTGAACATTTTTATGTTGCTTGATGATGCAAGCTCTATGAATCCTCTCAGCAGATGTAATAGAGGTGCAAGATTCATTTGGGCAAATAGCCCGGGTTTTTTATCGCGAAATGAAATAAAAATGAACCTAATAGGCCACATGTATATATCAGATGGAGTAATTTAGTTATACCATTGATTGTATCGCACATATCTGCTTTTTGCACACTAAAATGAGAGGATTTATGGGGAACATCTTTATGGAAAGTTTATTGCTATTCCAATCTCAGCCAAGGCTTGTCTTCCTCCAACGTTTAGCGTGGACAATATACGAGGCACTAATGGAAAAGGCAAGTCTTTCTTTACAGAGATGTAATTCTCTGCTTCCTGCCCAGGGACTACAGATGTAAATTAGCTTACAGCTACCTCTGCTACGGCTAAGAAGCTCTGCAATGTCCCTGTCAAATAAAATAAACTGAGTCTGGCATGTTAAATATCTCCCACCTTATCAAAGCAGGGTGTGACTGCCGTATGGAGAAGCATTACAATGTTTAGCCCTTGATACCAAATCAATACCATGACATGTGTAGTCGAACATGCCTTGACCGTAATGTCCTCTTAATTAAATGTGATGCAGTATCTGCTGAAATTGCAGACATGCTCCGTTCGTGGCGGCTTTACTCGGCCAATGAAAATATCGATAGCCTATCTATACCATCTCGCAGTATACAGGACATCTGTGTGCAGTGTGTGACTTTCATTGGGCCTGTTGACAAGGACATATACTTAAAGAGCAGGAGTCTACCTACCGTCTTTGTTACACTTGTACAAAAGGTATTGAAATGACGCTATATCTGAAAGAGTTTCATTGCGCACTATTTTATTGCAGAATAACTCTTCTGGCTATTGAAATAATGTATCCATGTGCTGCTGTAAAACTATTTTATAATCCACAGATGTACTTGTAATTTTATCTGTGACAGATTTTTTACAAGAGTGCGAAAACGGCTCGCATCGTGAAACACTGAGCTCCTTGTATATAGTAACAGCTTTCGGTGGAGAAGCAGGCAGATGTGCTGGTGTCCTACGTGAAAGTTGTTGCTGCTGCCCTGCTAATGAATGACACATTAGTGGAGGCTTGTACAACTTGCATTGTCATAATAGGCAGACGTGTCCTTGTTACTGTCTGTGTATCGTCTGGCACAGAATGTGCTTGTTGCCAGAGGATAGGAGGACTTTTGGGTATTATTCTGTCCGACTGTCATGTTCACAGCTGCAGAAAAACGCAGAATTAAGTACGCTCAAATGGAGATAATTCAATAATGGACTGCTCCCCAAAAGCAAAATTGCAGAGCAGTGACGTACACGTATAATTGTTTGACATGACTAATTGTTAAGCCAGTATTACTCAGCATGAACACTGGAGGCTCTGGATTATGATCATGCACGCTGCTCAGCATGGCTTTAATAGCATGTTCCAACAACCGAGAAAGAGGTTTTAGAGCCGCATAAAAAAAAAGCTATTTTTGCTTTTTAATGATCGTTTTTTTAAAATGTGGATATAGGCACAAGTCATAATGAGCATTTCCCCCTAGTTTTACCTTTTCAGCTTAATGGCCATGCCACTAACCCTTCAAACGCCTCGTTGACTGAGACCATCATCCACCCTCCATCCTGATCTCATTTGTCTTTTACGATATCTGCACTCATACATGTCAGGTCGTCAGCCCGTTTGTCCTCCCCCCCTATTGTTAGGCTGAGATGAGTCCAACAGCCCACTGTGGTGCTGGATAAATGCAATCCCATTTGGGATTTAGCACAAGAGTGAATGGAGTAAATGGAGATTAGAGGGCAGTTGTTGCTGTAAACCGCTGTGTATTTAAACAAAAAATGGATTTATTCCCAACGTGTTGGTGTTACTAGGCTGAATCAAAGTTAGGGCTTGCTGATAAGTTGTAATCCCAGTGACTTCTTGTATGATCAGATAACATTATCACGCCAGAAAACCTTTCATAAAAGCGCGACTGTATGAATGATCCAAAACGTAGTGCTGTGTGATTCTGTTAATCCTTCATCTAACAGTGCTTGGTGATGTGTGAGGGTATGATCTCCATTTTTGCCTGTATTGTGTCACTTTTCAAAAAATACCTACTATAGAGCAGAGGTTTTTATTAGGGCTGGAGCAGTTCTCGACCTGAAATTATCGCATTTTTCACTGCCTTCACTGCCCCAAAAGTCACTGAACTTGAAATATAGGTCACACTTGCTGAAAAATGTCATAATCTATTGTTGTTGTCAATTTCCACCACTAGGTGGCGCTATAATCAAGGAAAGTGCGTTTTGGCTTATAACTCCCATATACTTTGTCGCACATTCAAAAACCTTATATCCATATTGTGTTGAATCTCCTGATATAGGCCACGGCCATTTCCGCGTACCGTTTTTTTTTTCCGCAAATTCGTGAAATGTCGCAAACCTACTTTTTCGAACTCCTCCTAGGTAATTTCACCGATTTGCACCAAACTTTGCACACAGCATCTGTGGACCCTCCTGACAAAAAGTTATCCAAAGGATTTTGATATTCCAAACAATACTCAAGTTATTACATAACAACTTCCTGCAGATTTGGTTCAAAACAGGAAGTGATGCATATCTCCACATTGGTGTGTCCGAATGATATGAAACTCAGGTTACCACTTCCCCATGAGCCCCTGAGGCTCTGTGAAAAATTATGGGCGATGACTACAAGGTGGCAATTGAAGTATTTTATATCTCCACATCGGTTGGTTGGATTAACACCAAACTTTGGAAAATTATTGCCAATGCCCTCCTGATGATAGCTGACGAAAGGCATTACCAGGGGACTCTCTAGCGCCCCCTGGAATATCAACAATCCAAGCCCCGCCTCCAACATACATACATGAACGACATTCAGTATGCATATGTATCATGACCAGACGCACAAAAAACATTGGGGCACCAAACTGTCACTTCAACAGGAAGTCGGCCATTTTGATTCAAAGTTCCTATTTCACCCCCATTTTCATCCATTTCCATGCATCGTACTATAACAAACTCCTCCAACAGATTGAACACCACAGACTTCCAATTCACTCAGTATCATCCCCAAACCTTGAAGATGAAAACTTATCAAAAGCTTTCGCCTACGTCAAACACGGTGGGTGTCATGGTGCCATCCATTTTCATGCTTCGCCATAAAGCATCAAGTCCTTATAACTTCAACATACAATTTCTCATGTACACCAAATTCATCACGCATGTCTACGATGTCGCCCTGAATGCCTCCATGCATCAGTACTGTGTCATATCCATATTGCCACCTACTGGACACAGGAATTCAGACAAACATGACAAAGGTCAGCGCACCCTGCTACAGCGCCGCCGCCCGACGCTCGTGGACTGCGAATCAATAATCAAAACATAACTCACCACAAATTACTTGGAGGGATTTTTCACCTGTAGTCCATTTTGTACTTATGTAGATTGCGACTGTTTCAAGAGGAAGGGAATGCATTGTAGCGTTACTTAGACCTGTGTTTCAGTCAGACTTGCTGAATGTAAAGAGACACTTTGTTCGCAAGAAAACTCCACAGGGCATCTTTAAACGTATTAGGTGGGTTTGTTGTCCTTATTGTGTTAGAATCAATTAAAACTACTTCTATTACCATTGTAAAGCGGTCAAGGTTAATTGCTAGTGCTCATAAATATTATTATTAACAGATAATGTTTATTATAATGATGCTAATAAAAGCTGCTGACAATATAAACAGCAAAATTCAATTAACCTGGAATACTGTGTGGATGTCCTGAAGTTGAGGCTTTGTGTTGACACTCCGTTATAAAGTGTCCACAAAGTTAATGATTTGCACCTCGACCCTCCCCTTATGTAGACTCTTTGAGCTGCTGCATCCGCTGTTTTACCGTCAGTCCAGTCTCACCACGCAGCAGTCAAAACAAACCTTACTCTCGCCATTTACTCGATGTAGCAATGGCTCTGGGAGAAGGATGGAGAAATTGACCCCCAGGGGTAGTTGCTCAATGTCAAGGTCACTGGAGAGTTGTCAGAGCTACAAGGAAAAATCCATCACTGAGGCAAGGGAAAGGTGTAATATTTGCCATCTCAAATGAACAGCTATTTCTTCCCCATTGGTCAGGTGTGCACCCTTGGGAGAATTTTGATCTGACCATGGCCTTCTGTTTGAAACAAAAAAGAAAAAAAAAGGAAAACCGTGCTGTCGTCTCAGTGTTTCATTTTCTCTTTTGCATTTGAAAAAGGCCTGTAGGGTATATGAACTAGAAGTGAACTGCTGGTCAAAAGGAATACGCACTAGGGCCTGCATTTGAGATAATAAAGAAGACTTTCTACAAAGGCACCAATGCAGGATCCAGGATGTCGCATAGAAGATGAGGATAATTCGTGCATCTTAAAACATTGCTGCACTGATGCATCCTGATATAAAAGTAATGGGGTCAGACAAAGTGATCATACAGTCGAATCAAAACCTCTGAAACAAAATCTGAAGATTATTGAAGGGAGGATTTATAACAGAACAGTTGGATTTGACTATAATAGTGTTAGCAGTGGCGGACAAAGGATTTTTGAGAGCCAGGGCAGAAGTAAATTTAAAGGGCACCACCTGTATGGGGGGAGCACAGGAAAGCTTGTTATACCTGTAGTGAAGAGAGGGGACTGCACATTGTTTTTGTCAACTGGAAGGACAATTTATCATGTTTTATCCACCTTACAGGCATCCAAGAGGGGCCTTTCATTAGCGATGGCCCCCCTAAGTTCACCTGTGAGTTGTAGTGTGTTGCCCAATATTCATTTTATCAGAATATAAACAAGCAATCTTGAAATCGTTAGTTAACTGTGATCAAGAGCAGGACATTTGTTACTTACTGAACGACCCCTGTGTTGACACCAGTTCATCTGTGAGGACACATCGAATGAAGATATGCGAAGTAAAGAGTTTAGATGAGAATTGTAGAGATTGTGGGATTTACTGTCGTCTTATTTCTGTTTCCAAAGGTCACACAAACTCACTGACTAGCAGAATCAAGCTACATAAAGTCGGTATCGCCAACGAGATGGCGTTTCTGATTGGACAAATTACTTGAAGTAGCTTTTTCTTTCGGTGGCGCTTTGTGAGCAATTCAGCGTAAATTATAGCTAGCAGTATTAGTTACAGGGGCTTGTGCCAGAGAAGAGCAATCTTTATTTTAATGGTACAACCAGACGAATGTGCAGGCTATTTCAAAGCTCGCTGTAAATCTTGAACACAGTTTAGATTGTGAATCGTGAGTGCAGTTTAGTTGATGCCGATTTTTTTTCTTCTTTGTGCACCATTGCCTTACCCTGATGCCCTCTTTCTTTTGATATCAAGCTCACAAGAGAAAGAAATCGACAAGCATGTATCATGTTATAAATCGTTATCCTGAAGTGTTCGGTCTAGATTTCCTCGCCAGTCCCAAAACTGCTTCATTACCTCACCCTCTTCACTTACTGTTTGTAGAGAAAGGGCTTGCTTAATGATACTACAGGTGAATTGACCTGGCAATGTGCTGATTATGTCTTCAAATCGCTACTGTCAAGAAGAGATTATCTTCAAATCACAATAAAAAGGATTCAGTGACGAGTCCACGACCCCTTTTTATCACTCCTATTGTGTAATGAGATGAAATGATTGCGCAAGCGAGACATTTAAAACTGGGTTACGCTGGCAGTTCCCTCTGAGAGCTGCTTTGACAAACATTGAAAGTTTAATATGTTTATATTTAGCTGCTTCATGATTGAATAATGCAGCCCCCTTTTACATGCAAAAACAACTGCAGGGTGTCAGCAATAATGAAAAATGGATACATTCAACTTGGTCCCACAAAAAAAAAAAAGAAAAAAGAAAAAGTTCTCTTCTGCATTAATCTTTTGCAAACTTCGCCGACCAAATCCATCATTAGCAGCGTTAAATCCATAAGACATCAACCGACCTGAGGAGGAATGAAGGGACAAGCCAGCGGAATGGCTTACGATTAATTCCGTCACTAGCTAAATCCGTTTGTAAAGATTTATGGATTTGTAATTAGCATAAACATGAAGGAGATCGATAACAATGACATTATCTCTGCTGAACTAATCGGTTTATTCACACATCAAAACAAGGCAGAGTAAATCTTTTGTTCAAAGACGTATCACGAGTGCACTTTCGGGGGTTTTAAAGATACTCCGACAACAACGTGCAGCTATAGCAAGAGCCCACACAGGTCTTGAAATCTTGCGTCATGGCATTGGGGCAATCTTATGTGGGATCAAGACACTGGCTGACATCAGTCGACTGTCAGATTCATTTGGAAATGAAGCACAAAGATTGGTAGTGAAAGTGATTCTTTGTGATAACGCATGGCTCTGTGGGAAACTTCCCCCGGAGCAAACCCCTCCTAACAGACCTAACAGATCCTCAAAGTGCAATTATGCTGCCCCATTCAGGCTACCTGAGATTGTAAGGAATTGCTGTGCCATCTTGTGGATTGCACCACTGTGCCGCAGCCGCTGTAGAGAAAATCTCTGCACCACCTCCTGATTGACGCGGTGTCATCTCCTTGTCAAGCACGGGGATGCAGCTCAAGGGTCGGATTCCCTGACGGCTGGGAGCCTGCGGAGAAATGCCAGGGAGCCGGCAGGCACTCGTGTTTTTAATAGAAACTGGTCAAAAAAAGATCTGTCATTTCCTCATTCACCATTTGGGGCGGCTTCTGGAGACCATTAAGAGCTACTTTTCCCTCCCTTAACACGCCATCAGAAAATTATCTGGGGCAACCACTCAGAGGAAGTCGGCGCACCTGCTTTAAAGGAGAGTTCCCTTTTCGGATAGTTATTAATTTTTAGGAATGACTTGCAAATCTTATGCAAGAGCATCTGTCTACATTTACATATCACAGTGTGCATGTGTGTACGTGCGTACATGGGGATGCATGTAGCACACAGGTCCACGCAAGGGAACCAGATAAATGATGTTTGTGCACTGTTGATTAATGAGCTTACCACGCTGCAGTTGTTTCTCCTCGTTTTCATAAATTCGTATAAACTATATGACGAGGAACACGAGGGAGACATATAGCAGCTGTGTGTGTGTGTGAGTGAGTGAGTGAGTGAGTAATAGAAAATGAGACGTTTGATCATGAAGTACAGTATGTGCAGGTACAGTATTTCATCCTCAAACGAGAGCCACTCCGTCTCTTCCTCCGCCATATAAGAGTCTTTCTCGCAACATGATGCGTGCGATTAGGCCTCAGCCCTGAATAATGTTTAATTTATTATCTCAGCAGCTGTCATTGTTTGAAACGGGAAAAGCATCAGTCGGTGGATTTAGTAAGCGAGGCGATGTAAAGGGAGCGATACGCCTCGGTCGACTGGAGGTTCCTGCGCGATTCTTCTCATGTTGTGTAATTAACCAGCGATGTAGAAAACGAGGAGCATGAGGTGAACTGGCAAACCACCGAGTGTGCTGTTGTTTGGGTGTAGCCCCAGGCCGTGTCACTCGGTGCTGCATCTGTCTGTTTAACGAGGTGGAGTTACAGGTGTGCTGACCAACTATAATGGCTGCAAAAGAGAGCCTCCCTCCTCCACTGCCCTCACAGATGAAAATTCAATTGCTCGTAACTTTGCCATAGATTTATAATAGGACTGTATACTGGACCCAAAGATGCCTCCTATTCAGTCCACTGAGAATTGGGCACATACATACATATATAAAACTTCCATGGGTCAAAAGTGCATGATAGAAAGTGTCCTATCACCCGTTTTACAGACATCACTAACACTTAAACCACTATTAGTAAATAGTAAATTTATAGTTTACTAGAACTTAAATTACTTAAACTATAGTTATTCCACTGTTAACAATCAATAAGTCAAAGCAATCGGTTGGGTATGACCAGTATGAAAATGCAAAAAACATTCTTTAGAGTTAGGGTTAGGTCTAAAAAAAAGGGCTTTTATAGACCGCTGCCCATCTCTGCTTGAGGCTCGAGGCTAGCATTAGCCGTTGCTAGCACAATGCACCCAAAGCTCCAGCCAAACTGTTGCCGGTTGAGTTGCACTGTGGGTAATGTAGGTGCCGGGTTTGGCACACAGGAAGAAAACTTGAGATAAAAAAAGATGATATCTCTGGTTCTTCCATTTTCACTGCATTTCTAAAAACTGTGTACTCTTTTCATCCCGGCTGGTTAGGCTGAAACAATATGTTTGCATCTTTGGTCTGTCTGAACTTGGGACAGCTGTGTTCAACAGCTGGACTTACCACAGTGAGCAAACAACTCCCGAGTGATCCTGAAGTCTGTTATCCTAACAAAAAACACATCAGTGCCACCCTTATTAGCTTCATCGGCGTAAACTATTTAAAGCTACAGCTGCATGATATTATGCTGCTTGAAATTGGTCTACAATGTAATAGTTATTCTGTATATCTTCATAACTTAGAAAGTGAAAAAGCGCTCAGATTTCCGTCTAAACTTTCCACATCTTGCAGTGGAACAATCCTTCCTGTCAATTTGCAGCAAACCCTCGTGCAAGAGTTTGCAGAAATTATTTCAAACAAAGCAAATTCCAACTCTGGCTCAGCTGTCCTCCTCCGTGACGATTCTTTCTCGACTTGTTGGAGAGGACCGCTCGCACAGGCTGTGGCGGCCGGCCATGAACTTGGCTGCGTTTGCTGACTCAGAGGAGGACATTAGCATACAGCTGCCATTAGCCAGGCTGCAGCTGCTACGGATGCCTTTCTAGTTTGCCAAAGGGAAGAGATAGTATGTCGGGCTAACTGGTGTGGGTGTGACGGAGGGTTCGCGAAGGCGTGCGCTCACGGTCCACAGAGACCTTTGCTGACGCCTTCTTCCTGTCCTGATGACTGATACCGTGCTGCTCTTATGAAACACAAGAATGGTCTGTGGTATGAATGGCGTGATGTATGGTGCAAAGGAAATGTAAATATGGAAACACCTCCCGGCTTGCACACACATGAAATACAGATTCTTCGGGAAGATGTTCTCGACAAATAGACTTTCCTCTAACAGTGCCTTTTGAATTGCTTTCTGCTTGTTTCCAATCCACTCTGAGAGAGCCATCTTTTCATGTCTAGTTGGGGCTGAATCACATTCTGTCAGGGTTGAGGTGATGTTGCAGGCAGATTGCTTATCCGTCAGGATCACGGCAGACACAAACAGGTTGCTGATGCTGCTGCTTAAACCTGTCTCAGTCAGGCCTTGATCATCAAATCTGGCCCTGTCTCCCGTGATATATTGACAGCATCGCATTTGTCTCCCCCTTCCCCTCCAAGCTGAATTCCTGACCAATCCTGTGCCTGGTTACGGGGCCATCATAAAGAATGTATGACAGGACCTTAGAGCGGTGAGAGATGGCTTCAGTGAAGCCGGTAGGGCTGGTGAAGATGGAATAACGCAGGTGTGGCGGCACATGGCAGCTTGACTTACGGCCTTGATTCCTTTCACAGCCACCTTGAAATCTCAGACTGTGGACACTGTTTGAGAAGTTGCTGGAATGAGCACGGAATAGATAGAAACTCTGTGATCTGCTTGTTATTAAAGTCGAAGGAGAGAGGCCATGCAAGTTCAGATTGAATTTAACACCCCCACAATTCGCATGCAGGTTTTGCATATTGAACGTTGCCAGCCGAATCCGTGTCTTTGAACTCATTAAGATTTAACTACTTAGGGGCATCTACGGAGACCGCTGAGATCTGGTTTGATTATTTTTTTTTTAATATATTTTTATAACTTGTCAATTTAGTTTTTGCCCATGACCAACAGAGACACAAATGGGTTACAAACAGCTTATCCATTTCCCAGAGGGGTAGAATTCCCAAAAAGCATTGACTGGTCATGGTCCAAAAACCCTCAAACTATGAGTTCTCTTCACAAATTGTGATCTCAACGGACCATCCTCAGACCTAGATCAATACAATCAGCAGCCCAGTGACGTCAAAACTAATTAAGATTGCCTGTGTGGCACAATGGTACCAATCTGTGCTGGGTGGGCCCGGTGTCAGCATGGGCTACAGCAAGGTTATTTTTCTTCCATTGTTTGAGGCTTAGAGACACCTCCAGAGGGATCCCTGCAGCCAAGACACTATTATCTGGCCAGGGTTTGGGACAATCACACCGTCCCTCTATCATTTCTTGTAAAGGTCCCTCTTCAATTAATCTCGGAGCCAAATCTTTTTATGCTCTTCTGTACGGGCCCCATGAAAGGAGCCTTTTTTTTCAGAGCAGAATGTGAACAGGTAGGCTTTCTGTATAGAAAGGGAACAATAGGGATTATGTCATATGG
>OMLP01013727.1:0-20497 GCA_900302685.1 Spondyliosoma cantharus
GATGGATCGCACTCCAACCCGCTGTCTTACCACCAATCCGGATCTCTCCCTCGCCCCTCCAGACCGGCTCCCAGACCGCGGCCCAGACCCAGCATGCCGCCGCCCCCGCAACCTGCTGCAAATGACAATGGTAATGGCATCTGCAGCTCCTCCTCCAAGATCATAACAGGTACAACTGCTTCCTGTGATTACAAAATTACATAATACAGATAGTGGGGTGATAGTGGTGGATGAATAAATCAGATCTTTTCGTTAAGGGGCTCTGCAGCTATGGCCATTGGGTCCTCATTTAGAAGCTTCAATATCGAAACAAGGTCGGAGTACAGGCGTCAAGGCAGTTGGGAGAGCCTCCTGATGCTTTTGATGCGCATTTGGCCATTTAAAAGGAGAACCATAGACACATTGAGTGTGTTTGGCCCATTTAAGAATCCTATACAACACATTATTATGATTATAATTATATAATAATAGAATTTCTCCACAGGGATCAATAGTCTTTATCTTTACCTATAATAATATATTAGAATGTATTTGGTGATCTTATTTTCTATTAATAATCTGAATCTGCAGCTTAAGTTATCAACTTAAAGTGTATAAAGAACCATATTTCCCTCTGAATCTTGGTGGAGTAGAAGTATAGAGTAGCAAAGTAATTCCAAGAATGCAGTAAGTCAGAGAAACAAGGAGTTTCCTGTTGATGTGGTGAGCAGCTCTTGTATTCTTCAGTGCAGTTTAACATCGTTGAACATGATCTTCTTTCTGCAGACGTTGCCACGACTTGAAATCACTTGCTGCTCGTCTCCCGATACTGTATTCAGTATCGAGTGATTTCAGCCTCCTCTCAGGGCATTACGCTGTGTAGTTTCCTGGCTTTTGGTTTCACTGTGTGTCATAGTGGCTCACACACTAAATTGTAACTGTGGTGATCTAATGCATGACAGAAAATGTGTAAATATTGCAGATGTCTGAGCTGCTGGCCTGCCTGTAAGATGAGCTTTGCAAGGCAGGTAACGGTAAGGATCTGATTGGCTGATGCCTCGCTTCTGTGTGCACTGCATGTGTGAGTGGCGTTTGCTCCTTTTTTTTGTGTGCAATTGGTGGCTGTGCACATGCTGTATACATATATTCATGTATACAAATGTGCCTTTTTCTTGCACTTGAACCCTGCTGTGCAACAAAACTAACATGCTTTAATTCCTGACACCGTCTCTCCTGTTATTTGTGATAACTAACATGCGTTTAAACACACTAAACCAACTTCAAACTGACCGTGTGCTGTTATTCTGTACGTGCACTTCCCGAACATGGGGAAATGTGTCGCATTAAAAGATTAACACACCAAGGATACTCTTCAACAACCACTATGCCTCTAAAAATGTGGTACTTTTATGCTGTATTGACTACATTTGACAGAAAGATCAATCCTTGGTGTCTTACTGAGTGTGTACAGCTGGTGTGTGTGTGCCCCTGGTTTTGCTTGAGCTCAAGACCAACACCGATTTATGTGATGACTCTGACTCTTAACTGTCCTGCACAGATGGAGGCTTGGTCCTAAAGGGGATTGGACGAGCCCTCATCCCCGAGGTGGTTGAGGACCAACAAGGGGAAAGCTCTGCTGGACAAGAGCCCACTGCTGCCACCGCCACCACCTCCTCAGCCCTGCCCCTAGATCAGATCCAGACAGAGAGCACTATTCTGTGAGGGATCATCCGAAACCCTCCTTCGAACAGATATGTTCAAATATCAGACAGGTAACTCATTGGTTCGCTCCAACTCTTCACGCACACGATGCCAGACTCGGCTGCCTTTTTTTTTGCCGTTTCCCCTGAGACTCTAACCAGAAACCTCATCTTGCAGTGGTGCCATAAACCACACAACTCCTGTCCGGCTTTTAGACTTCATATCGAACCCCCCTTTGTTCTGTATACTGTTGGGTATTTTAAGATTGGACTGCAGAGCCTTGCTAGACTCGAGGGCTCATGGGACAGCAGCTGAACTCAGTGAGTCTCCTGCTGCCTTTTTAAAAATGTCGCCATCGATGCTACAGGCTCAATGCCATGAATGTTTTTTGGAGACGGAAATCTGGTTTTAGCGCAAGGTCAGACTTGACAATCAGTATTTTAATATTCAGCAACACAGTCGTGCGGATTTATTTCTCATGAAACACAATCACATTCCGGCATTCTCATAATAATGTTCCACTTTGTCAGTTTCAGCTGACTTTTCAATACGTGCCAAACACTTCAACATAAAGGACCAAAGAAATGGGCCAAAGGAAAATTGACTAAATTAAGAGCTGCTCGGCTTGTATCATGGTTGCTAATGACCAAATATTTTGGCAAGAGTGCAATATAACAATGCAGTTGTCCTCGAGTGGTGTCCTCTCCACAGCACATACCTGTATGCTGTAATTTTGTGGTATTTCAGGTAGTTCTCATGATCCAGTAAGGGTAGAATTTTATTTTGTTTTACATCTGAATTGTATTTGATTTCAGCTGAATTTATTTCTTGGATGCTTTTATCATTAAAAGGGATTTTTTTCTTACAAACTGATTGTGATAACTTGTACCTGATCACTCCCACTCGAGCTCAAAGCTACAACCAAATGCAGCCAAATAATAATTAAATTCCTCTTTGTGTATTACTATTTTTTTAATGCAGCTGATGATCTTTACCTTGTTGGGGTGTTTTTTTTTCAGCTTCTTTGATTTATGATTATTTTTATTTCCTGTTTTTTTCTGCATTTTTATGTTGGCTTTTCTGCACATAATGCATCATACAATGCATCATTACTCTTGATAATTAAAGATGGTTCAACATTTTACAATGTTGTCAGCTTCTTCTCATCAGTTGTTTGTCATTCGTCAAAAAATTTTATTGTTTTTTATAATTCTTTAAAAAAACTTAAAATATAAAAAGCATTTAAAGGACTAGTTTGTTTTTCAGTTCACAGTATAAATGGAGATTTTATCACAACATTAGACGTAAGCAGTCCTTCCAGGAAAGATTACAACTGTAAAATCGTGCTACAAATGAATGGAATTTGGCGTATGATTAATTTAAGCAGCCGAGTGTTTTTAAAGGAAATAGCGTAGCTGTATGGACCAATGGCACTTTACAAATCTCACTCAGTTTAAGGAGCAACAAAAGAAAAATGTAAGACTGTACACAAATTTTCCCCCATTGAGAGTGTCTTCACTGGCCTGTCAAGCCCAGTAGCCGATGATAAAGGCGGTCGCAGAGAGGCAGATGATCAGGTTGATGTTAACAATGGTACGCAGATGTGGCTTTTCCTCCAGGGACCAGGTAGGCTGTTCAGGAGCAGGAGGCGTCACAGGATCATTATCTCCCTCCTTCCTTCTCTCCATCCCACACAGCCAGTAGAGGGCAGAAATCAGCCGGGACCGGCTGCGTACGCTGGACAGGGAGGCCGAAGAGTCTGGAGAGAGAGGGAGGGTGCGTTCAGGGGCAAGACTGACACACGGTGGAATGGAAAAGTGTTACAGCAAACAGGACAGAGACCCACCTTTCCTGTGATGACACGCCTTCCCATCGCTATCCTCTGGCTCTCTCCTTTTGGCGTCAGCGTCATTCGTCTGTATAGTAATCTCCTCTAAGGTCCTAGTGCTCTGCTCCACTGGGGGGACCTGCTCTTTGTGCTCCATAGGGTCAAACCTGGTGAACCAGGTGAGGCGACTAATCTGTTTTAAAAGAAAATCTGATTCATTTCCTGTAGACTACAGAGGGAATTTAAATAAGTTCAGCTGGGTGCAAAACTGTTTATCCTGTAAGTCAGATGTGAATTGCAGGACAAATAAATAAAGATGTACTTTTCTGAATGAGACAATAAATATAAATCTGGTCAGAGTTTGAAAGTTTGCATCAAAGGAACCCTGAGGTGTTGTTGACCCCACACAGTGCTGCAGAGGGAGGTTATAATGGGTTGCGGAGAAAGCATTGATATGCTTTACTTAGTCACTTGTGACTGTTATACTATATGATACCATTAGATTATCATTACTCGTGCATTAATGTAAAAGCAGGATTTCACTGTTGCAGTTGGTTGAGGCAGAGCTTGTTTTGAAACATTTTACAGGGACTGCAACTAATGATTATTTGCATTATGAATTAATCTTATTTTCACCATTAATCAACTGATTGATTACTTTGTATACATTTTGAAAAATTATTTAAATTTAGTTTAAAAAGGCATTTCTTGCATGTCTTGTTAGTCTGCTAATTGAACAAGTAAAGAATTATAAATAAACTTGTATTAATATAATAATTAAAAAGAAAAACAGCAAATCATCACATTAGAAAAGCTTGAACCATTAAATAGTTTGTCATGAAAAATGACAGAGGATTTTCAAAATATCTGCCAATTTATTTTCGGTCACTTGACCAATTGATTGAGTAATCATTTCAAATGTACTTGTTTAAACTGTTGCGTTGTTGAATTTATAACATGTATATATAAACAGATTTCATAATCTCTCCACATGTTTTTGTGCAATAATTTGATTTGTAAATAAATAAGCAGTGCATGTTTCAAAACACTCTTCTTTGATAGGAAATGCACAGTAGATCAAATTTAAACAATGAAAACTGGAAAGATAAATTTGATTTCTTCATGTGAATCAGTGGCTCAAAAATAGGTCTTCCTGCACCCTGTCACAGAATATGAAAATAAAACAATACAGGAAATAAAAACTTAAATTTAGATCAGATGAAATGGCCTCACCTGCTCTGGTTTGGGCTCCTCTGTAGCCAGACTGACTACAACCACCACAACCAGGGTGATGAAGGACACCAGGACGGAGAAGTACAGGTAATGGACGTATTTCAGCACCCCAGGCCTGTCGTCCACCTCGTAGCACAGAGGCGTCGGGTAAATGAAGTCCAACAGCATGCGAATGCAGCCCACCAGCAGGCCGAGAGTCAGGCCCCAGAATGCACCCTGAGGGGAGGGAGAGGAGTGTATACAACGAGCACAACCACACACTTCATCTTCCAATCACAGCAGGACTCACAAAGTGACACGAAACAGAGATTTCTATGACATTAGGTTCACTCCAGGATCTGACTTCTTTGCAGTGTCGTTGCTATCACACCAGTGCACAGCAGAAAAATAATGAAATAAATGTACATATATGGCGTCATATAAAGAGTCAAATTCTTACATTCAGATCTCAAAATGATGATGAATCTCTTTCTTCAGAGTCTCAATGAATGAATAAAAATGTATTTCCTTCAATCTGACCTGTTAATTCAGTCACAGAAACATCCAGATTTCCACACAGACTCACCTTCTCATTCGTCCTCTTCCAGAAGCAGCCCATGAGGAAGATGATGGAGACCGGGGGCTGGAGGTAGGTGCTGATGGACTGGATGTAGATAAAAAGCTGCCCGCCCTGACTGGCCTGGACGATAGGAATCCACAGCACGGACACCACCACCAGCACGAGCACAAACACCCTGCAAGTGAAGCATTAGATCCGTGTTGTTAATGCCAGATTATTAAATTCAGTTCTGCAGGGACATGAAGGGAATGAAAAGCTGAGGCTGTGTGTGTGTGTGTGTGTGTGTGTGTGTGTGTGTGTGTGTGTGCGTGTGCGTGTGTGTGTCTGAAAAGTAAATCTGGTAAAGTCGTTATTTAGGAATCTGTGGACAGAGAGGTTACGGTTCGGGAGAGCATGACAGAAAATGTAACAATTTAACATGCAATCTGGTGGAAGGTTTCATCCAAAGTGCATTATAATGACACGTGTGGTTACTTGTTAAATGCAGACGGCCCAAGTGGGGATCAAATATTCGACATGGTTTATGAGACTTTAACCTTTAACGCAAGAGCTCAGTGGAAAAAGCAGACAGCAGGCTGCTCTCTGTAGCGACGCTGGTTCCTTTTAAAGGCAAAATTGTAAAAATGCAACATTTATGCTATTAAAATGTCTAATGATGACAAGATCTTTGTTATATATTGTATTGAGTTGTGTACTTACAGTATCCTAGATGTTTTCAACAGTGTTCACACCCAGAGAAATGTGAGTTTTATTCAAGGTAACAGTGGGTTTCATTTGGGCAGCTGTCAGGAAACATTAGATGATACGTCAGGGAGTGAGGAAGGATGTTGGCGAGCGTGACTACATGTGAAAAGTCGTAAAAAAGTTACATTAGATCCCGTGATCCCACGCTACTTCACAACACCATCAAGCCATATTTTTTGTTGTGCTTGTTCTGATCGGGAGACCCTAGAGGCAGAAATTACATACTGCGTGTCTTCCTCAGAAAATATTTAACATTCTTGACATATTTTAAAAATGCCTAAATTGTTATTGATGCGGGATTAAAGGTGCAATATATAAGACTTTTATGTTAAAGCACTAAAATTTTAACTCAAATTCCTTAATAGAATGTGAAGAGGGCGGGCTGTAGCTCAGTGGGTAGAGCTGGTTCAATTCCAGGCTCCCCTGGGCGGGACTGAGCTACATGCCGAAGTATCCTTGAGCGACATACTGAACCCCAAAACTGCTCCTGATGTGCACTTGTCACTAGCCTCTGCCATCAGTAAGGATCCTGCAATGAGCTGGCGACTCATTCAGGGGTGTACCCTGGCCTTCGCCCAATGAGTCAACTGGGATAGGCTCCAGTAATCCCCCTGAAAAAGGGGGACAACAACATCACTGCAACCCCGCGAGGGAAAAGCGGGCTAGAAAACGAAACGAAAAAAGATATCTACTTAAGTTAGCATGCTAACCAGCTAGCCCTGGTCCAACCTTTGCTATATTACCACTCTTAGCTTTCAGTCTGGACCGCTAGCTGCGCGGCTAACTGAGCTAAATAGCTAATGGCAGCGTTAACCCTGGTGATATCTTGCTTTCTATTTGTTTGGAGTATGAATTTGAGGGGGGGGCGATTCTCGCATATTTCATCTTTAAACCGGAACTGCAGTACAGAGCATACATGCGGCAACCAGGACCATATTTTCAGTTATGTCACGTCACATACCTGCCCACTAACATAAGCTCCCACTCGGATGCACGGGTCCTGAAACTCTTCCACAGATCCATGGTGAAAATGGTGCTGGAGCTGTTGAAGATGGAGGTCAGAGAGGACATGAGGGCGGCAATCATCACCGCCATCATCAGCCCTCGCAGGCCTGGAAGGGAAAACACACAGAGACTGGCATTAAAAGAGATGCAGACAGGTGTGTATGGATAAAGGCAGGAGGCGGGACAGGAAGCCGTCTCACCTGCAGGCAGCAGCTCCATCACCAGTCTGGCGTAGGCGGTGTCTGAACAGCCCACCGGGTTTCCACAAATCTGTTTGCACAACTCAGGGTCTGCACACGCCACGTCATCTGGACAATATCATTGAAACGTCTTATTTAAAAGCTTTTTTAGATATTAAAACTCTGAACACAGAAAAGCAACTTGATTGTGACCGTCTTTCCAGCACTGAAAACCCATAGATGAAGTGAGTACCTTTATTCATTCAACAGAAACACATCATCCCCACTAATTCATTCAAACCTAAATGTCATACTGTACCTGTGTAAAGTATCCTGCTGATCATTCCGGGCAGCATGATGGCAAAGAAAGGCAGAATCTTCAGATAAGCAGCCAGCAGTGAGCCACCTTTTGCATGGGACAGGGTCTTTGCAGATAGGGATCGCTGCACAATCACCTGCGGAGAGTCACGGACCCTCAGTTAACTCCCAGGGGCCGCTGGTTAATGAGTTATAATGATCTGCAGCTGTTTGTAAGCAAGGTTTTAATAGGAGAATGGATGAGGAAACCACTTAGCCGGCAGGTAAGTGGGGTAAATGTTTATGTGCACAAATTAGCTACCAGGGCTGAACTGAGAAGACAGAAAATGCTCATTAAAAACTTTCTTGTGCCTTCTGTTGTCTCAGGTTTGGCTGGTGGGCAAACCGTCGCTCTGATAGTGTATAAAAGGAATTTTTAACCTCCCCGAAGAGCCAGAAAAACATGCCAGATTCTCAAAAATGGGGTTTTCAGATGAAGACTCTTTCATATTTAACTTCAGAGGAATTTGTTAGAGCAGCATAAACAAGATCAGAAAACATTAAATTACACTTTCATCATTATAGATGAAAGATTCCTTGACAGTTTACAAGTGAATTAAATGAAAATAAAAAAATTAGCTTCATGACAGCAACTTTGGGGTCCTTACATGCTCTTAACCCTTATATGCTCTGGAGCTTCACAGCAAAACAGAGTTGTAGCATTCTCCTAACAACTGGTACAAACAAAGTAGACAGGGACTTATTTTAAGTTGTAAAAAAAAACGCCATACAGCTTGTACAACGTAATCCAAGTCTCTGGAAGCCCCAAGATCCAAAATTGATTTAAAAAGATGTTAATTACTCCATTTTATCAACCGAAATCTTCACTGTAACCGCAAAAAGTGTTTGCTGTTAGCACGCACCCCATCTGAAGTGGGTGCTCAAGCTCGACCACGCATCTTGGGGCTTCTAGGGACTTGGATTAAGCCGGATGAGCTGTACGGAGCCAATTTAATCTTCTTTGAGGGGTGTTTTTTTATGTTTTAAAAGTCCCCATCTTCTTGAGTCGTTTACATTTTGCTGTGAAGCTCCAGATATGTTTTGTGGATCACAGAACTTTCCCCAGCTTTCCATCAGCTTGAGGGTGAGAGGATAATGACTGAATATTCAATTTGGGTGAACTCGCCCTTTAATACGTTTGGTTGACGCTGGATCTTCTTTTCTCAACTCGTATTTGTTAGGAAATGGGCTATTTCATTACAGTACCTGGTCAGAACACCAGTACCACATGGAGGGGATGGACATGCCAATGATGGTGCCGGGCCACGGCAGGTCAGAGTTCACCGGGTCTCTGAATATGTGGAAGGCGTCGTCTCGAGGGATGCCACAGGTTGAGTTTGGCACGCGGACCGAAGGGATGGCGTTGCCGTACCCCTCCATCAGAGCGTTCCAGCCTCCGACCTTGGCAAAGCCTGAAGAGAGACAGACAGCAGGGTCAGACAAACCGTGATATGAAGCGCTGGTGACTTGAGCACATCAGTTAGACTTACTGAAGCCCATGAGGATGAGAGAGCCTGCCAGCATGATTGCAGTCTGAACGGCGTCGGTGTAGATGACTGCAGCCAGACCACCTGGAAGAGACACATGACAGTCAGTGACATACAGAACAAGCACATTACGTCTATTGTAACGTATTTAAAATGGCGAGGTTAAGTGAGGGATGACCTGCTACAGTGTAGAGAGCAGTGATGGACAGCAGCAGCACCACAGCCAGGTAGATGTTCCATTGTAGGGCGAGCTGAATGAACACTGCACCTGCATACATGTCCACCTGGGCCACAAACACACACAGCGAGACACACGTGGTGTGGATATAAGGAAGAAACATAAATATATGTTTTTGACATGTGAAGATGAAGAGTTTCTGTGTATTTGGATCATACCGATATCTTTGTGAAGATGTAAATAAATAAGTAGAGGACGGCTAAGAACAACTGTGTTCTCCTGCCCCCAAACCGCCTCTGCAAGTATTCTGGCATGGTCGTCACCTGGAGACGAGAGAGAGTTCAGAGATAGAATGAATGGGCGAAATCATGCGTGTGTGCAATGTGTGATATTTCAACGGCCTCACCCCTGAGGAGATATAAATGGGCAGGAAGACCCATCCCAGCAGCAGCACCATCAGCATGCCCTGTCGGAGACCAGACATCAGCTTTGAACGCTTCAGACAGTGTTCGACCTATCAAACTCTTTTTTCTTTAAAACATCAGAATCTCTTACATTCCACTCGTATGCAATGGCCCCGATTCCTGCTGCAGCTCCTGACCCTGCCAGGCCGATGAAATGTCCGCTGCCAATGTTACTGGCAAACAGCGAGGCGCCCACCTAAATATAGATGAAAGAGTCCAAATCAGGACCGGCTCCGTGTTTGACTTTGAACTAAAGAACATTTTGCCTCCATCTGACTTTTAAAGTATCATGCTACAGTTATTATATGGTGATAGAACATAATTAAATAAATGTAAGTCACTAAGGCGTCCACTTTATGGAAGCCCTATGAGGCAAAAAAAAATATCTGGTGACTCCTTTTATTTGAGATGAATACTTCTTCTGGACCAAAAATAAGAAAGAAAACTATCTGCTAAAACTTATATGACTATCATCACATATTTTCCTTCACAATGGCGTCCGTGTTTGACTCACCGGCCACCAGGTCATGTTCTTCCCAGCCAGGAAGTATCCGTCCACCGTGCTGCGCTTCGTTCTCAACATGGACTGACAGAAAAAAATAAGAAACCTTGTAAAGATAATATATGATATTGATTCATGAGAGTGGTTCTGCTGCTGCTCTGCTGTCAAACCTCACTGAATGTAGATGAAGAACTTCAAATAGAGAAAACTACTTGAAGCAACTCTTCCTCCTTACAGGGAGTGTAAAGTGTAAAGCACTTAGAAAACTGCTCCATGTGTGAGTTGTGTGCCATATTCTGTCGCTGAAAGTCTACATTCTCCGACCCCTGCTTCATGTAAACCACCAGGATGTGTCTGACAACTGTTGGATTTGCTCTATTTCATCGTGATCTGCGACATATTTAAGAACAACATATTTCCTGCTCTGCATTTGTATGTTTGTGTTACATACAGTAACAGATGTCCTGAAAATGTAGAGTAGACTACAATTGTGTAGACTACAAACAAAACAAAAAAAGAGTTTGTAATCAAGGATTGCAGCCTTTTTGCAGGTAAATGGTCGGACAGTGATGCTAAATCACAAGCAGAATAAAAAAAAAAAAATTCTCGTGAATTACAGTAGTTAAATTCCATCTGCATTACAGCGAATCAACAATTTTCTTTAAAAGTTCAGCATATTGATGAAGCGTGGGGAGAAAATGCAAGGCAGCAGGACTGGAAAGTGAAACGTTTGTGATACAGACTGATTCTGTTCTTGCTGACATTAGTAGCATTTGCATCATAGCAAAGAGGCAACAGGACAAATATACTTGTGTGTACATTTGGATTTCAAGCCAGTAACTCTATATCCACTCTATCCATATTCATAGCAACCTAGAACAATGTGCCATACACCACAGTCTTCAGTATGTCTGGCAAAAAATGAGGTGTCTTAAAATGCCTGGTGGACATACTGGAACAGAGACCTGTTTCACTTACCCAGAAGCCAACAGCCAGAACCAGTACAAAGTAGATGACCAGCACCACGATGTCCACAGTAACCAGGGTAGCTTTGCCCCCTGTAGAGGGTGATGGAGAAGGGGGCATGCTGGTCCCTAGGGGGGCTTCTGTTGTTTCCATTCTGTCCTCTGCTGTGATAGTGAGGCCAGTAATCAAGTATTTAGACTCTAGAATAGTTTCAAAAAAGGGAAGAAAGAATAAAAGTGAAAAATAAAACTTTGTACATGTACTTGTACACAATACTGCTACAAGTTTGAGAAAAGAGTATTATCAGATACTGAGAGTATCAAAGTAAATATACAGAGGTAAAATGTTCCCTGTGACTGATTAAATAATTATACATTTTAACAATAACAGATTATTGATACTGATGCATCAGTGTATAGGCAGTATGTCACTGTTGCAGGGTGAGGTGGAGCTAGTTTAAAATACCTTGTACACATTTTATTAATTTTGCAGACTTTTTATAATGTTTGAATAATGGTTGACCATTTTGAACCTGAAATGGTTTCTCAAAATTAAATCAAACAATTCGAGAGGTTTGGGGGGAAAACTCTCTTTTCCATGAATTATAAACATCTGAAACACGACAAGAGGCTTCGACTAGACATCAATTTAATTTAACTTTTGTAAAGTATCGGCTTTGGAAAATATATACAATCTTAACATGAAACGGACCTGGTTTTAACTATGTTTGTCTAAAAAATGTACTTCAGTAAAAAGTACAATATTTCACAAACATGTAGTGGAGTAAAGGTACTGTACCAAGTAGTATTATATGGAAATATCTCAAAACCAATACTTGAGTAAATGCAGTTTCCTTCTGCCACTGTTTAATAATAATTTGTTCACCTGTTTAAGGTGAAGTCTATAAGGAGTCATACTGCATACTCCGAACTTTTACATTTTAGATATTTAAAGAAAGGCTCACATTTAGCAACACACATGAAGGCCGCTTAGGCCAACAACCCGCAAGTGACTCTGTGTCGGAGTGTCCTCACAGAGTGTAAAAGCCTGCAACTACCTTCCAGTTACACCACCAGACAAACAGTTTGGAAACCATTCCAGGTGACTACCTCATGAATCTGAATGAGAGAACGCCAAGAGTGTGCAAAGCTGCCATCAACTTTGAAGAGTATAAAATATAAAACATATTCTGGTTTGTTTAACACTTTTTTGTTTACTACATAATTCCATATGCATTCCTTCATAGTTTGGATGTCTTCAGTATTGATCTACAATGTAGAAAATAATAAAAAATAAAGAAAAAACATTGAATGAGAAGGCGTGTTCAAACTTCTGACTGGTGATGAAGTTCGAACTGAAGAAGCCTCTTGGATGAGATGTGAAACGTCTTCACCTGTTCTTTAAGAACATTTAGCTGACAATACTTCTTAACGTTCACTGAAATAAAATACTGAATGGCTTTTCTGTATCACATTCTGACCTTAAAGCCAAAATGTTCTAATACTCTCTATTTTTTTTTCTTTTTAATTAACATAATATTACATAACTGCTGATGTGTTTATGGGACCTGCTGTTGTTACAAGCAGGGAAATGTTGCAAGTTGAACACAGTTTAATATTTAAATCTAGACTCATATACTGCTATTCTATCAGCAGATGAAGATACAGATTTTGTACTTAAACACATTTGAGAAGCACTTTCCGACAGTTGTGGCTCTGCAAAGGTACCATAAAGTTTGTGACAAAATAGTGACAAATGTAGGGACATTTTCCCAGCGATTCAAATATCGGTAAAAGTTCAAACTCTTTCCCTCTTCAGGCTCTTTGTTTATTTTACCTGAGGTTATCATCTAGTAAATGAACTCACCTTTCAGCAAGTTGTCAAGTTGTCAAGTTTTCAGCTCGCTCCTGCCGCACCGCCTCGAGCTGATTTTTCCAAACAATGCAGCGTGTCACAAATAACACGAGGACAGTAACAGGCACCTCATGATTTTTCTCGAAAGCTCCCCCCACAAAGATCAAACTCCACTCTCACCTGAAGTACTACAAGGGTTTAGTTAACTTGTAAGGAATTTATTACTTCCCAACAGAGCGGTGTTTACACGACCAGTTAAAAGATTGCTGAATGAGTTATAAATGCAGTCCAATTACACAGAAGACGTGACAAAACCTTATAATGAAATATATAAGAAATTAGTGAATGTGTTTTTGTATCCTGACAAGACACATCTGGGCTGATAAACTAATTGCAGTGATATCAGGTGTGTCAGCAGCAGTTGTAAAGACACAGTTGTGGAAACAAGTAAAAGGGAAGGCAGCAGTTGTGATTTCCTGTACTGTAAATAATAAACTAGTAGATACAGACTTATATCTCTATGTAAGACAACACAACTCCATCATAAATCACAGACATCCAGGCAGGGGAAGATTTCATAACACTCTTTATAGTCGTCACCGTTGTTAGGATACAATACAAAATACAGACTTAACACTTTATAGGCCTTATAATGGACAGCGATGCTTCAGAGGTTTACATTCTGTCATTTAAGCAAAAAAAAAAAAAAGCAACTTAAATCATCAGGAAAAAAAAACAGCTTTGACTCTTTAAGAGCTGCACACATTATTTCTTATAGTCTTAATTTCTCCTTATCATTTAAAAACATCACTTGCAGACTAAGCTTTATGTTTTACACAGTACTGGCATGTCTCAGAAGCTGGTTTGCTGCATTATTAACTGTTTGAAAATGATGTAAAATGCTGCATCAGCTGCATTAAAGTTAAAGGGACAGTTCACCCCCAGAATGAAAAATACATATTTTTCCTCTTACCGTGGTCTGATCGTGCTTTTTATCCCTCTAGATTGTTTTGGTGTGAGTTCTGGCCACTTCAAATACAACAGCTTGGTCAGTGGCCTTAAGCTTCAAACAATGACACTCTACTTACTCCTCTAGTGTCCTTTTTTGCACATGAAGGGCTCCGCGTTAAAGTTAGGCATTTTTGCAACAAAACTACTTGATTAGGTTCAGGAAAACATCCTGAAAAACAAAACTATTATTTGTTTGGGCACAAACAACACAGGATGTGAAACTCCTGCGTGTGACCAACTCAGCAACCCCAACCACCAACCAACTTAGTCTTTTCTGGCTCTTTATTCTACTACGCTGCAGGAGAATGGCAAGGAATTATGCTGGAGGGGTAACTACAGTGTTAAAAGTCTTAGGGCCACTGACCAAGCTGCAGTATTTGATGTGTCGGGATTAGGAAAAGGCTCGTCATAGAAAGAAAAGAAAAAAGGAATGTTGGCCTTCTCATCAATATATTTGAATTCGGCAGGACTAAACAGCAATGTCTCTTTCCGGAAATCATGACGTGATCACTCAAGATAATCCACAGACCTTGTTGTGAACAGCTACGTGTAGGAACCACTTTCTTACTATCTCCCCACGAGTTTACGCACGCTTCATTCTGCACCGCGATACAGAAAGAAAATATTTCCTACATGAAACTGCTCACAACAAGGACGTCAGATTATCTTGATTTCTGGAGAGAGACATCGCTGTTGAGCTTTTCAAATGTATTTTGTTTTTGTTTTTTGTTGATTTGAGCACTACAAGCTGTGGGCCATCCAGATTTCATTGTGTTTGAAATAAGGCAGACATCTCTACGGCTGATATCTTCAAAATTCAGTAACTCACACTAAAACAATAAAAACTGATAATAAAAAAAAAGAAGAAATTCAGGTGAAAGGAAAAACACATATATTTTTGATTTTGTGGGGAACTGCCCCTTTAATGACTTTGCTGTCATGGTCGTCAGTCCATTTGACACAATCAATAAAATAAATATTTGGGTGATACATAAACATAACAAAGTGCTTCATACATATTGTACCAGTGTTCTTTACATCCACCCTCTGTACAGTACAAACACACGATATCTCTGTTACAGTTTGAAGAGTATAATATGGAACAGTGGCACACAGCTAAACACTCTTCACATATTGCACACTGCCCGCTGTTGGCTCCACATAATCCCACTCCTGCCTCCTGTAATTAGTGCGCTTATGACCACAGACGAGTTAGAAATGATCCTCGGAGCAGTTTAAATTGTCTTTTTATAAAAACAAGTAGTAAGAGCCAACTTCCCACTGACATTGTCTCGTATATACAAAGTAGTAGCTTTAGATGTTAAGTATCATACAAGAGAAATACCATTTAGAAAAAAGCTAATATATGGCTGTAACTGCTATGGCAGGAATTTGGGAAAAAAAGCTGACAGATACAATGCAGTATATTAACAACCCATCATCAGGACAGCTGTTTTAAATGAATATTCACTAAAGAAAATAAGCTACACTTAGTCAGTAAAGAAAATGTGTTACATTCAGTGTGGTGGGCGACTTACAAAAATACACAACATGTAAACAGGAAAACTGCTTCAGGGGTTTCTTCCAAACCCCCATGTCAACATGAATGTGTTTTAATTAACTATCTATTTCAGGATAAAATGTATTCTTGTAAATCTGTCTTATTCATAGATATATGACAAAGTTGACTGTAGAACTGTGATATCACACTTACAGAATAGATCTGAACTCAGGCTTAAAGAAAGAAAACTTAAACTATGAGAAGTTACAGAGTAACTATCGTCCAAATAGGTATAGATGTCTAAGCAATTTAGGTTTTAGACTTAGGAAAACTCTGTTAGATTTTGAAAGACGTACAGTAGGTACAATACCACTTGTATAAAGCTAAATCGTCCATCTTTGATGTAAAAGTTTCTCCACTCCTTGATTTCACCAACAACACATTAATACATAAAATCTTGTTGTTTTTTTTGCTCAGAACTGTGCATTCATGTGTGCGATTGTGCATGTGTGTACATGTATATAATAGTCATCTGTGTGTGTGTGTGTGTGTGTGTGTGTGTGTGTGTGTGTGTGTGCGTGCGTGCATGCGTGCGTGCGTGTGTGTGTTTGCGTGTATTACCAGGCCAGTGGGGAGGCCATTCGTGGACTTCTGGGGCTCTTCAGGCTTTCTGCTGCTTGCCACTCGCTGAGAGCTCTCTGTGGTGAAGAAACAACAGGGTTTGTAAGTCAACATATATAATGTTGTTGCCGTTTTTAATAGCTTTGGTGGAAGGTGCGGTTATGTTGCGTGTACATTTAGTAACACTTTATGATAACCATCATTAATAAATGGTAATCTATAGTTAAACAGTTATTTCACTGTTAACAAAAGAGGAAATGCTTTATAAATCATTTATGAACAATTGTAAAAGTGTATTAACATAAATTAAAACTTGATAAAGGCCCACTGAAGCAACTAAACAGTATTAATTAACCATTTACAAAGTACCACTATAACATCGAATGTGGATTTTGGATTGTAAACATGGGGTATCAATATTCAATATCAAGTATCAATATTTTTATATAATATATATGTAATACATTTGGTGGCTATTGAACCTCCACACGTGAATACACCTTTAAATCCAATTTGTGCCTGAGAGAGCTGAATGTGAATTATACATAAACCTGAATGTTGCGCTCATTCAGAGCTGCTGATTGTTATTTTTTGTAATGAATTGGTTCAAATTATTTTTTTGTTCAGATCTGGTTTCCTAGAGAGAGAAAAAAAAAACCCTTTCAGACATGAAGGCCTGCCAGGGTGCAGCACAGTGCTGAATACTCAGTGTCAACCTACTGATTCTGCTGTCGTATGTAGCTCATTACTAACTCTGCAGCCTTGCAGACTTTTTCTCTACATCTTTGATGAAATGCAGCCAGTGCTCATTAATGAACACACTGCATGGGCCTTTCTAAAATAACAAAACATTGGCAGAGTATAATCTGGGAGGTAATGAGGTAATCATCAGACACAGTGCAAGTGTTTATCTGCAACCATTAAAGTTGTGCATCAAGAGAAAATGAAGGCATTTTTAAACCATTATTTTAATAGATTGAGGGCAGGCTGAGAAGGAACCACAGAGGATAAGTTGCTAAAAAGGAGTTTTTTTTTAACAAATCAATGCCTAAATCTTTCTTACTCACCTCAAACTTAGCCATGAATTCAGAAAAGATACCAAAGAAGGCCTCGGTGTTGGTGGCTTTGCCGTCTTCTCCAAAATAAGAGGCAGTTTTGCTGAATTCTTCCATTGCTCTCTGCTGCAGGGACTCCAGAGACTGAACAGCTGGGTGACTGTTTTCCAAGAAGTTCTGCACATGCTGGAGTCAAGGGACAACAAGTCTCATCATCTCTTTGACTACAATGGGTTAGTCTTTCGAATAGTCTACGTCTCAATGTCATGCCACTCTTTGGCAGTTTTGTGAAGGATACACTCATGACGACCGCAAAACGGTCCTCAGCAGTTGCCGGCATCTTCTGACAGGCTGAGCGTATGTCCTGGATGGTTGTATGCAGGTCGTTGAGATCTGACGTGATGGTCCTCTGGTTTACTATAAACAGGTGTGTGTGTGTGTGTGTGTGTGTGTGTGTGTGTGTGTGTGTGTGTGTGTGTGTGTGTGTGTGTGTGTGTGTGTGTGTGTGTGTGTGTGTGTGCATGTGTGCGTGTGTGTGTGTAAATGTAAATGGAGGGGAAGTAAATGGAGAAGGAAAGAAGACTTCAAATCACCGACAAACATGAATACAACTAAACAATAACAGCTAAATCTTGAATAAGAGCTCTGTGTGTTTTAAGATGATCAAACATTTCAGACACATGATTTTAAGATACAGAACAGACATTGAAGGAAAGTATCTACCTTTGGCTGCAAGAGGAACCATGGTTAAATCTTTGGAGAAATCCAACACCTCAGGAAAGTGTTGACACAACGATTTAACCAGAATATGAAGAAATGTCGACTTCCCATCCACTGTTTTAGTTGTGCTCAACTGCAGAGGACACAAGGAAGTTGTTAACTGTACAGGCAAAATATGATGAGAAAGACTGCTTTGAAAACACAAACATTTGGTCAGTGTACTGTACGATGTACCTCTGTAAGGAAGTTGATCTTGAAGCCTGTTGTCTTGTTGGTTTTAGGCTGGCTGTTATTCAGGTAGTTCCCCATCGCCAGCACAAACTGAAGGAAGACAGGATGCAGCGAGCAGAACTGTAGCTGTGTCAAACAACTAATTCATTTAAAAAAACATTTAAAAACTTTCATCATCACACTTTCTCAGAGCCCAAAGTAACGCAAGTTACCCAAAGTTTCTTCATTTATTATCATACATGCCAAAGAAAAGCTGCAAGTCCTCACATTAAAAAAGCTGGATCCAGAAACTGTTGGACATTTTTGCCTGGAAAATGACCAGAACACTTAATTTATTTTCAGTCTAGATGTCTTTTGATCCACTAATTGATTAATCAACTAACCATTGCAACTCTTTTTACTGTATGTCGTGTTCTAGCTGAGGGATAAACACCTCCTTTCACAGTGCAGGTGGAGGTTGTCTGTAGAGGTGTCTCAAAGCAGCACTTTCACATCATCACTAACACAGCAGAGTAGAATACCTCTAGTATCTTAGCCAGCTTCTTGCTCGTCTTCAGCTCCAGCGAAGCTTTATAGAGGCAGTCGTACGATCCTCTCAGCTCCTCCGTCTTCTCCTGCAGTGAGCACTTAAAGAGGAGACTCTCCAGGCGGGTTTTGTACTCTGGCACGGATAACATCTAAAGGAGAACACACATGATGGTATATACAAATACAGCACATGGGCAATGACACACACTCAGGTAATGAAAACACTTGCAAAAAAACATGCAAACCAACAGACTGTACCTGCAACACAAACTGGTCCGGCTCACTGAGTTTGCTGGGGTCCTGTCTGTACTCGTCGTACTTTTTCACCTCCTCTGCATCGGGCGCATACAGCAACAGCTGTTTGATGTGGGATGGCTCCAGGCGGTCAGTGGCCATGTTCATGAGCACCTGACGCAGCTCCCCAGGGGACAGCTTCAGGTGGGCTATCAGGATGGCTAGAGGTTAAAAGGGAGATAAAGAGGGATTTTAATTCCCAACTGCGAAGCATAAATGAGCCTCTAAATCTAAGCTAGAATGAAAAAAGACAGAAATGAATAACAACATTTTTAAAACAACATTTACAATGTGCCTTTATATACTTACAGGCATTGTAGGCCTTCTTATGGGACAGAATTTCAATCACATCTTTCTTCTTGAAGGTTTCTAGTTGGAGGGTTGGCTCTGGAGCAGGCACTAAAAATGGGACCATTGTTAGTAAAATGCTCAAATGTTATGAAGGTGCATCTTATACAGAAGAGAGATAAACAGGGGAAAAGTTTATCAAATTACAAGGAGTACAGCTGCAGAATAAACTTCCCACAATTAGAATAAGAGAAATTTGAGGGAAAAGATCAGGAACTAAATAATCCAACTCAAGAACCCGGATAATGATGTGCTGAAAAATAATGATGCAAATCCTCATGCAATTCTTATTCTAGTTTTAATATATTTATATAGTGATATATTTTATTAATCTCATTCCATTTTTATTTAAAGTGTTCTTTTTTTATCTTGTCATTTTATCTTTATATGACTAGTGCTGTTTTTGCAACTGCTGCTCTTACTGCTGAGCTGACCTGTTTTCTTTTCTAGCACACTTCATTCTATCATTGGCTCTGTGTAAACCTACATATGACTAATACATCTGAACTGAACTGTATGTGTCATTCTTGTCCAACTGCTTAAGGTCAATATATTTGCCATGTACTACAGACATGAATGGGACATTAATCCGGAATTATTTACATGTTAGCTTACGATCTTTAGTTGTTTCCTTTTAAAGCACTGCAGTTATGCGCACAGCCACTTGTACTCACGGGAGCTCTTCTGTGTCCCAAAGTGCAGCTCCAGATCCAGATACTTCACCATGTCATGTAGTTTGTCATAGTCAGAATTTGCTCCCAACTATCAAGGAAGAAATGTATGGCTACATCAATTACAATTTCATGACTGTTATATTGTTATCAATTTGGACTGTGTTAGACTTTAAATGTACAATGCATAAGATAAGGCCACCTGTCACCCCAAAGATTTAGGAGGCAGCATATAACCACAGTAACCATCAACTGCTGCTCACTATACTCTTTGCAGTAGCTATCTTAGGCTGGAGCTACATTAGCTATAGATAGCCAGTTAGCACAGTAAGCCTAGGAGCGAACAGAGGTCAATTTGACGAAATGGGATACAGTACAGAGGTGATTTACAGTGGCTCCAATCAGGAGTCTAAATCCCAGGAAGAGAAGACATTTATTTCTGTTGAGTCTGATTTGGTTTATTTATCAGGCTATGAAAACT
>OMLP01013729.1:0-10033 GCA_900302685.1 Spondyliosoma cantharus
CAAATAGAGAAGGCCAGCAATGGATTTAATGCTACGTCTCATCAAATAGGTATTCAAGATGCTAACATGGTCATATTTGGTCATACTAGAGCAAGGCAGACAAATTTAAATTTTCAACAAGGAAAAGCATGTATTTAACCAAGATGCCGTCTAGCTCAAAATTAGAACAACTGTTCCACACTTTAAAAACTCCTGGTTTCTCAGTCGTTTACTTGCACAGATCTGATAAAAACCTCCACCCAGGCCAGCTTGCAGTGCTAGATATGATGTCTTTTCTCTCCACTGGGGCAATGACATCCCAACACAGTCAAAAATGGAGACACAGGTCATCATCATCATCTCTAAACTGAGGGTTAATCATGATCCAATAAGGCGTGCATTAAACTGCAGACAAGCCAGTCAAAGTAAACTGAAAAGTGAAGCGAAATATAATTCTGCATAAATTTGAAAATGTACTAAAATCAAGTTCTTGTCTCCAGAAACTATTATTATCATCATCTTGAAAGAGTTTATAAAAATTCCTGAGTATTCTTTTGACGTCTTTGTTTGTTTCAGCAGCTGTTGGTGTCATATAACCTGTTGATCAGGAGTGGCTGGAATGGGATCAGTCTGGAGATTTTTAACAAGCTCTGCAATGTACACATAACAGTGGGTGTAGACAGGCATACACTTGCTTTTCTCATAATATATCCATGCCAATCAGATTTCACAGTGGAAATCTTGAATTATCATACAAATAGCACCTGTATAACTCATAACACTGATGATGTTTATTTTGTATAAGCAAGCAATATCAGTACCACGGCCTGCATGGAATACAGCCGTTACTTTAGTGATTACTTACACCTGCATGTACAGAGTGTACAGCAAATTTAAGTCTATATAATGAATGAAGATTTAATGTATGTTTAATGTCTCAGCAAAAACTTAAAGGTGATTCCAGTATTTTTAAACCCTGAATTGGTCCATCCTCAGACCAAACCTGCGAGTGGCTGCCATGTAATCCTTCAGGGCAACCGTCAAAGTACGTCCACTAAAAGTGCTTGTTTTGGCCACTGGCAGACGGAGGATGTTATTATAAGCATCGGACAACAATACAGAAAAGATCACTCAGAGATAGAACCTTTTGTTGAAGAGCGAAATCTTTTTTGTTTAAACAAAAACAGACATAGCATCTCTCTCTCTCTCTTCACAGTCACCAGACTCTGCTGACAAAAACAGTAATTTACCTCGTAGAACTAAGGAGTTCCACTGCCTAGATCAGTTAGTTTGTCTGTGTTATTGTGCGCCTTTGGTGTTAAACACGTTAGTTCGGTGCGGACAACCCTATCTTTCAGTTTACCTTGATGAAACCCTGCCTATCAACAAGGCAACAACACATATAAACATGCCCCTACCATAAGCCAGAAGCATTCACAAATACACAAAGCTGTTGAGCCAGAGTGATTTGATTAGCTTCTCTCTAGCAAAGAATGCAGGTCAGCCAGCTAGCCAATGTGTTGTTGTCTCTAATAAGTAACTTGGAGGGAACAGAGGCCAAAATCACATCTCCAAGATGGGTCAACACAGCACAGTGAAAAATCTCAATCCCCTCCTGACCAGCCGGGGCTGAATATCAGAAGTGTGACAACTACACAGAAATTATGGTCCAGCACTGCCTTCCTCACTCCATCACAGCCAGGAAATATAAAGCAGAACATAAGCAACGACAGACGCGCATATCATGGTGGCAGAATGTTTGCCAGTTAAAGAGAGTGAAGCAGTAAGTAAAGCCACTTGATCATGACATTAGTGTGGAGTTCAGGCAGAAGACAAAAGGAGGAGCATTTATACTGTGTCTGAATCATGCATTCAGTGGTCTGAAACGTGCCTCTTCCCAACACTGAGTGACTCTATTTCTGTTGTCCTTGGTGCCAGAGAAAGGAAAAGAGGGATTTTTTTTCAAGCCTGGGGGCACAAGGATGAAACCAGGCTCTCACACACATCACGGTCCTCACCATAACAGAATACATCATCGACTGGGAAAACCACGGACTAACCAGTACTGACAGTCCCTAATTGCTCAGGGTTCAAGTCTGTTTCTCCACAGAGAATTTGCTAATCAATTATCTTACAACACTTAGCCCTCATAGTTTTCTATGTCACATGATGGAAAAATTGGCTGCTAATGAGCTCAAACAAGCCCTTATATCAACAATGACTCACTCGCTCCTGCTGCTATAGTGATACGCAGCACCTAAGACTCCACCTACTAGCTATGAATTTGACTTTTACTGTTCCGCCTCGTTGTCCAACAAGTTCACCTCCACAGAAGCAACAGGAATACAGAATGGCTGCAGTACTTCCCATCTTTTGGATAAAAAGATGGTTAACACTAAAGTGCACCACCGACACACGCTTCAAAAGATATAAGAAAAGATGAGCATGTACACGTGTATGAGCCACAGAAACTCTGCACAGTGTTTGTTTAACTTTTCCGCACATGGGTGTGTGTGTTAGCCCTGTCAACAGGAAGAGAGTGGAAGGTCTGCACACATAATGAAATTGAGGTCGCCATGAAATGTCTCATGATAATTACAGCTGATGTGTGTCAGGTGCTCTCACAGTGCAAAGTCCCACTCATCTGAATTAATGTGCACGGAGTGGTAGTCTAATCTGCGTGTGTGTTCTTGCCCGAGAGCAGTTAAGAAATGCGCTCGCTAGTGTGTTTAGAACCAAAGGCCTGTCTGCAAGCCATCTTAATAGCCTATGTACTTCCTACTCTTCAGCTGGGCGGCCTGCATGTATGTGTGTGATTGTGCGATCTCTGTGTGGGTTGGGTTACACACACACACACACACACACCGAGTGTCCCTCAATAGGGTGGAAACCTGCTAAACAAGCTGCTTTCAACTGGCTCGTTTTGTTTCTTTATCTGCAGGGTGATCTCACTCACTGCTGATGTGGGAGAGGACAACAGGAGCAACCCGGTGAGGAGCTCCGTAGTTTGACCTTCACACCACAGAGAATGAAGAAACATCAAGCCCATTTCCTTAATTTGGACAGACACTGTAACAAAAGGGGAAGCTGCTACGGGAAGTTGTGTCTGCTACAGACGTGAGCTTGTTTTGTGTGAAGAACTGACATCATTTTCACTGAAACGGCTTTGAAGTAAAAAATTATGCACAGCCAAAATTTGCATCCTTGAGAAAAAATATTTTATATTTCTATTACTTAACTCCACTGGCCTTCTCAGTGACATGTTTTTACCCCCTCATATAAATGAACATACTTCAAAAGCCTATGTGACCCAATACAAGTCAAATCAAGAGCTGAGAGTTACAGACAATCACTTGTAAATATTAACTCTGTGGGATTTCCTGGGTGTGGCATGGAAATACAACTGGACGCACAGGAAAAAACTCCCATTCAGAGCTGGAGCCAAATAGACTGACAAAACAAGATCATCTGCACTGTGATTTCTGAAAATAAAAGTACCGAAATGTGCACTTTAGACACGATCCTCATTTTTCATACAGGTCTAAGCTTGTCATGTACAAAATGTCAGGGTGTCAAGAGGAACTGAGTCCAAAACATATTTGCTGATTGCTTCAAAAGGCAAAGATATTGTGCAAAGTAACAAAATGACAAGAGAACAACCCACCACAGTAAAGAGCATATCCAAGCTCACTTTATATACATCATAGTTCTGAGATTGCAAAAGTAAGACACCCTACACGAGCTCTGGGTGCACACAACGTAAGAAAATATCCTAAATCCCAGTGTTTTGCCACGTAAAAGGCGCGTCTACGTGAAGTTGTTGAACCTGCAGCAACTTCACTATCAACGCCGGTTTACGACAAGTGCGTAACTCAATATTGACGTTACGTACTGGTGGAGATAACGAACGTATCGAACCTGCTGGAACATAAAACACCCAGTTCGACTATGTTAGACCACGCGAGACACCGTATTAACTACGAGGTCACCTCAACGGTTAACTTAATTGATCGTTGTAACTCACCTGCCGACAAAATTTTCCAAGACTGAGCTTTTGCCAGCGCTCTGTCCACCGACCACAGCAATCTGAGGAAGATCTAAATTGCAACTCTGGCCAATGGAGCTGAAAGCGTCTTGAAGCTTGTTAATCAGGGGAATCAGGTCTTCCATGCCCCGGTTCCCCATGGCTTCGTTAGCTCTGCGAGCCCCTTCAACACAACGTAGACCAGAGGCTAAAGCTAGCCGCGCTAACTATATAGGTAACGTTAGCTTAGCAGCAAGGTGCTCTCGGGTTACTCTGAAGTGTTGAGTTCCGCCGCTTCAAACAGCTCAGGCTTTTGTTCTCTCCTTGAACACTTGAGCGGTTACCGGTAATGCAATTCACACTAATATCATTCCGTGTTCTTTTAAGCGCATTAACTCAATACTCGGTCAGTCGAAACGGACGGAAAACTCGCAAAACAAAACTTCCTACACAAACACCATCCGGTTAGGGGAGACGACATCCGATCGAAACCGGTGAGCTAAGTCCCGCCTCTTGTCTGTGAAACCAGGTTGTTTATTGGCTGATTTTGTTGCCCTTCTGTCCAGAACGCTTTCTGATTGGATGTCTACAAAGGCGTGTTCTGCGCTCGAAACGAATTGCTCGTCTCCGATTGGACAACGCGATTGTCACTGTCAGTTGGTTCGTGTCACGTGTCCAACGCAACATGGCTGCCGCCACAGAGTGTGGAGCTGATTCAAACGCGTTAGGAAACAACATGTCGCTGAAGAAAGCTCTGTCTGCGGCTTCTCCGCTCACTCTGCGGGTCGTTGCTGAGTGCCCAGTGACAAAAGCAAGAGCCTGTGATCTTATACTGCCACACTCTGACGTCAGCACCCCGGTGTTCATGCCTGTCGGCACCCAGGGCACTCTGAAGGGAATCACCGTGGATCAGCTGGATGGTCTTGGGTGTCAGATATGTCTTGGGAACACATACCACCTGGGCATGAGACCGGTGGGCAATACTGCACTGATAGCAGCGCTGTTTATTCATTTGACTTTAATTCTGACTTTATGAATTCATAACTTTTCTTTTGAGAATGTGCTTTTCCATTTCAACTCTGCCACACACAGGGACCAGAGTTGATCGAGAAAGCCAATGGTTTGCATGGGTTCATGAACTGGAAGAGAAATCTGCTAACAGTGAGTACAGCTTTTTTCTAAACCAATCAGTCACAGACAGCAAAAGAGTTAAATGCAAGCGGAGATATTTTCTATTCACAGAAGGACAGGAGGTTGGTGATCTTTAAACACTTGTTTCACTTTCCTCTGCTTAAAGGACAGCGGAGGGTTTCAGATGGTGTCTCTTGTTGAACTCTCGGAGGTCACTGAAGAAGGAGTGAAGTTCAAGTCCCCCTATGATGGCAAAGAGATCCTCCTAAGTCCAGAGAAGTCCATCAGCATACAGAACAGTCTGGGTCTGCAATGAGCAAACTCATTTGCATCAGTAATAAGTAATAAAGATTTGGAGCTTCCTCTCAAAGACCATGTCCATGTTTCTCTGTCTTCTTCCAGGGTCCGACATTATGATGCAGCTGGATGACGTGGTCAGCAGTACCGTGACCGGACCCCGGGTGGAGGAGGCAATGCACAGATCCATTCGCTGGCTGGACCGCTGCATAGCAGCCAATAAGAATCCAGACAAACAGAACCTTTTTGCCATCATCCAGGGAGGGTTGAATGCAACGCTGCGCAAGGCCTGTCTAGATGGTAAAATAGCTGTTTTTTTTACAAGCATGCTGGAGGATTGATCTCATGTGGATAGAGTCTAAAAACATGTTTAAATGCCCTGAAAATCCTGTTACTTAAAATAATTTAGAACAGCCATATTAACCACAAACACTCCATATATCCTCCAGACAGCTTGAAGCTCAAAGTGTCATGATGTGCAGAGGAATCCAGTAATATAAGATGTGTACTGTCAAAAAAGATAAAGAGCAACATATTGATATTGATTGATAGTGGCAGCAGTCTGCATGTTGGCAGGCAAAAGAGACATGTGCATGTTAATGTCAGGTCTTGTAAAGCAACCCGTTTGAGTGTGAGAGACTGATGATACGGGCTTCAACTTGTGCTTTAGATATCTTGTCCTCTTCCTGTAGAAATGACAAAACGTGATGTTCCTGGTTTTGCCATTGGCGGCCTGAGTGGAGGAGAGGAAAAGGATGACTTCTGGCGGATGGTCACACTAAGCACCGACCACCTGCCACGAGAAAAGCCTCGATATCTCATGGGTGTAGGGTATGTTTGCCTCTTTGCTGAGAATATCTAATTTGAACTGTCGCGTTAAATGTGCTTCATGATATTAGAAATTGAGCCTGTATGATCCTTATGTGCTGCAGGTATGCCGTGGATTTGGTGGTGTGTGTAGCTCTGGGCTGTGATATGTTTGACTGTGTGTTCCCCACCCGCACTGCAGTAAGCTTTCTCTTCACCTCACACACAGATAATCACTTTTACATGTTCATTTAGCGGATAGAATTCCATTCCCCAAACTGTGTTTCTGACCGTCATCTTTCTTTCTCCTCCCTCAGAGGTTTGGCTCTGCCTTGGTGCCCTGGGGATCTCTTCAGGTTAAACAAAAGCAGTATGCAAAGGACCTCCAACCCATAGACCCAGACTGCCAGTGTCCCACCTGCAAGAGGTAATTGTTATTGTGCAAGCTTGGAGATTTAGCTCACACCATAAGCATTGTTCTTCATAAAGGCAGATATTGAATATTATGAAGTAGTAGAAAACACCAGAAAAGACTTAAAAGACTTTGAGTTACTCATCAAGTTCTGTACATCATCATCTTGATGAACTTTGTGATGTTCTCTAGAAACAAACTTTGCTGTTGAGTTTTTCAGGTGTCATTTTTTTTGGGTGCTTTGAACGCCACAAGCAGAGTATCACCTAGTTCCATTGAATTTGAGAGAAGGCAGACAACTCTTTCTCTGCCCAAAAATCTGCAACTCACAGAAAGACAATTAAGATGTAAGAGGAAAAATCTGAATTTTTGATTTTGAGATGGATTGTCCCTTCAACTGGTTACTTTGATCAGATAATGCAGTGTGTTGTGAGAGGTGGAGGCTTTAAATGTATGGATAGGTATATTTTGTTCAGCACTGCAGCCTGACGCCAGTGGCACCTGGTGTTCAGACATCCTGTACCACATTTACAGTCTGCTGCAGGACCGTATTACTGGATGACAACTGTGACTGATAAGCTTGCTGTCTGTTTCAGACATAGTCGGGCTTACCTCCACGCTCTGTTCAAGAGTGACACTGCAGCCATGCATCACATCACCATCCACAACATCGCCTACCAGGTCAGTATTGGAAATGTCTCTTAACAGTCAACAATCATATCAGAACTGAAAGATTGAATAGAAACAAAAAGCATTTTACCAATAAATGTAATAAAGTACCTTTTTTATGCAAATTGTTTTTTGCTTCCAGAAGATTTTAGACCAAAACAGCAACTTTTTAAAAGTTTTTTGTTTTTGCACACTATCAACCCATTTGACTTGAAAGCTGAATAGGATTAAACAATAATTTACATTGACATTAAATCTATATTTGTAATCCAATAAACATGGGAGCTGATGCATCTGAAGGACACACGCTACATGTATTAAGCGTGTTTTATCAATTCATTAGTTTTCTGTATCTGCAGTCCTGAGAGAGAGAGACATCAGCCCCGAGCCACAAGCTTACATAATGTGTCCCAAATGTCTAATCGCTCCGACAGAAATCTGACAAAAGACGAGGAACTTTGCAAATGTATTTGACACAATTCAGATCGTGTCCTCGCCTCAAGTCACAATCACTTAATCCTTCTGTACTCTGTACCGCCAAAGTGGTGCAATCTTGCTTTGCTGCTCTGACATTATCAAAACAATGACGAGTCTCTTCTCGTGACAGATGTGTCCCAAGACATCACGTTCACGTAAAGGGAGCATAACGGATAATGTCTGATTACGCAGCGTGTTAATTTCTTGATGAGCAGGGAGGCTGTTGTGGTGTCAGCGTTGTCTGGTCCGTTGGGCTTTGACTCTACCGCTTTGATCCAAAACTGAAAATGTCCCAACAAGTTTTTAATTTCTGTGAAACGTTTACGTTGCTCTAAACGTTGCCGTGGTTAATAGTTGCAAGTGTTCTTTCTGTCCCCTCTGAGGACGCTGACCCGTCGTTGACCCCTTCACTCTAAAGTTGCAGAGGAGTCGATGACTTCCCTCTGGAGATCAAGACTCACATTACTTCGCTTCGCTTCATCAAACGTTTCTCTTTGCAGCTCTCCCTGATGCGCTCTGTGAGACAGAGCATCGTCGACGGCCGATTCCCTGAGTTCATACGGACGTTCATGAAGCGAATGTTTCCCTCCCGTGACCAGTACCCCAGCTGGGCTGTGGACGCTCTCGCCTCCGTCAACGTTACACTGGAGTAGAACCAGGATGACAACTGTTGTTCTCCAAATGGGCGTATAACTGTCAAACAGTGACTGAGAGACTTTTATATCTTTTTAAATGACTCTTTTTATGGATGATTGTTTTGTTTTTTTTCTACTCTTTGTTTATATTTGTGTGTGCATCGCCAGTTTTGTTGGCGATGAAGAAGATGGCTTTTGATCTGAAGGGAGAAAAGCCTGATTGTCTTTTTCGAAACAACCTTCTTTACTCAGCCTCGGAAAATTGTCCTCATAGTACACATTATGATAATGTGAGACCGAATGGGGTTTAAATGAGGTTTGAAACACATGAACTATCTCCTCCGATATGCTCAGACAGTTTTGTGTTGTTACCATGGCTACACAGTTGGCCCACCCACTTGAAATGAAACGTCTTGCCTTCCTGTCAACCTCTTTTTGTATTTATTTTCTTCGTGCCTCGGGACGTTAGAGGTATTTCATTTTCGCCACAGGCACAATATTAATACATGCATAGGTATTCTGGTATTTTAACCCACATCCTAACAGACTGGTAGATGTCAGCTGTAACTGTTTAAACTGATAAATGAAGCTTGCTACAGATTTGTGTGCTTGTGTCCTGACGACCACCAGAGGGCAAAATAGACAAAACTAGAGCCAAGGCTGACAGTGAAAACTGAATGATGTGCCTATAAGTTTTTCTAATAGAGTAAACAGCAGTTCAACGTTCTCTTAGCGCAAAGTAACCTTATTACAGTAAGATTAGACGTATGATCCGAAGCGTTATCAGAATGATTCACAATCTAAAGTCAGCATCCATCGAGGTAATTTTAAATCATTGTGATCCGTTGTCATCCCTCATTTTCTCATCATTTCATTTGGCAGTAATCCTTTTTGAGCCTCTTCGGGGAGGTTTTTGTTCGGTGCTTCCAGAGGTGCTGGTTTACCGAGGCCCCATTTGTGGGTGATTAATATTAATCAGTGGAAGTTGATTTGAATAACACCTGTTGCCTGTGGCTTTGAGTCAACAGTCCTCTCGAGTGCCACATTTGAATTTCATTACAGATTTCTGTCATGGCCACAGACTCTACAGGAATAAATCTGTGACATGTATTGAGTGGCGGGCAAACAAACATCCAGCAGAGCGGTGAAGTGCTCCAACGCAAATGATGGGTTGGCTGCATAACAAGTAGTTTACAAGTGCTTATTCTCTTCATTATAGCAATTAGTTACAAGTATGGCCAACTTAATTATTCATATGGAGGAGTTGTGCTTTGAAAGAAAGTGACTTCATATTGTACATCACGTATAAGAGCCCACATACAGAGGAAGTAATGATTGTAATGTTTTCTATAAATTACAGTATTATGGTTCTTGATCATGAGAAGAGATGTGTTTTTTTAAAAATCTTCTGCTTCCACTGTGTATTTTTAACAGCTCAGCTGACAGGGTTTCACTACATAAACTGGATGTGTTATATTTCAGCAAGAAGGTCCCCCAACATGTCACGTGTGCCTCCTTAAACTGTCTCTTAAAAAAAAAAAGATTTATAACCCCTTAATATTTATCATAGAAGCCCAGTTAACATAAGGGAAACTCTCTGTG
>OMLP01013730.1:0-36290 GCA_900302685.1 Spondyliosoma cantharus
AACCACGGCGCCGACCACGACCCAAAGAGCCAGGAGAGGCAACGACGCGGCGCTCCAGGTCTGCTCCGGCCCAGAGTAGCCCAGCAGTGCCCCAGCCGCCAACACACACTGCACACCATGAGGGCTTCCTTTTCCGCAAGCTGGACATCGAGAGCCTGAAGAAGAGCACCAATAGGTGGGTGTTCAGGGTCATAATGATGAATGTAACATCTGGATTAGCAGATGATAGTAACCAGAGAGAAGGAGGATGCAAACTGGTGTCACGAGTATCAGACTTAAGGAAGTCAAATTAGAACATGAGTGGTCAAATAGTACTTGAAAGTAATGCGTACAGTTTAATTTGGTACTACAGGAAGGTTCCAACCTTCTCAGAGTAGCGGGTGGGTGGAGTTTAACACAGTACACATGTTGTCAAGTATAAGTTATTTTTCACTAAAATTGGTACAGACATGACTTTCACATCCAAACTGTTGTTGCTAAATCAAAACCTTTTGGTTTTTACTTTGGATTGTGGCATACCCCAAACGTTAAGGACTAAAACTATCTTCTGAAAAGTGTTTTCAAATACTATTTGACAGCTGTCTGCTCGTCTTGACATCACTGCCCCCTCTATTTACTCAATTATGGCAGGGGCATGACTCTAGCATGCTAAGCTAACAAGCTCACACACTGTGCTGACACTGCGTGTGACATGGTGCATGACTGTCACCGGTGCAAATGACACGTGATGCCTCATTGGTTTCCCTAGTGTGTGGGTCAACATGTCAGAAGAAATACTAAGCTCTATATTTTCTCAGCAGACATACTGCATGTCTTTATAACCATGCATACATTAAGTTTTACACATGTTTAGATTCAAGCGATGCAATTAGATTAAACATTTACCTGTTTTTATTTACTAGATAAAGATTAAAGATGTTCACTGTCAATGCAATGAAATTTGGTTTGGCAGCAGCATATCTTCAAATTCACTAAGAAATTAAAGAAAGGAAATGTATACGTTAAGTATACTGTAAATAAGATGTATTTTGTCATTTTTCTCATTCACATTTTGCTGTTTCCTGTGATGGACAGAAATACTTAAGTCACATTATTAACATTGAACACACTGAAAAGTTTTCTCATTGAAGAAGTAGGTTATGTTTTCACCCGTGTCCGTTTGTCTGTTTGTTGGTGGGTTGGTTGTTTGTTAGCAGAAGTACGTAAAAACTACTGAATGCATTTCCATAACATTTGGATGGAGGATGGATCCCATTTACTTCTGGTGTGGATCCGGATAAAGGGATGGATCCAGGATTTTGTTTCTCTCATTTATTCATTTAGTAATTTCTCAGGGAATAAAACAGGGATCTTGATGAAACAACGCAGGTATATTTAGGTGGATTAGATAATTTCATGTGGATCCTAATAAATAAAATAAAAATATTCCACAACATGATGGAGAAAATTATTCCATCTGCACTGTTTTGTTGTCCTAGTGGTTGGTTGTTACAGATCCTGGTGAGCTTAAATGCTGGTTAAGCCTCTGAGGGCTATTGAGTTTGATATTGGATTAGTCTTGATTGAATTAGAGAGGACTGTTGGGCTTTGGCAGAGGTATGCATTCTACTAAGTGCTATTGTAGTTTTAAATGCAGTGGTACTGCTAATTTATTAAGTGGCACTGCTAGCTTTTAAGTTTGTGGTTGTGTAGTTTCCTCCACAATAAAGTAATCACTATAAAATAAAAGTACAGAAGCAGAAACATTAGAGTCCCATTGATAGTTGCACCAGGACACACTTCATTACTCTCATATCAGGCTGGTGCTTCTGAATATTTGATGTATGTCATCTCTGATCATCAGCATCAGAATGTGAAGTCATACGAATTAAGACAGCAACCCGCAGAAGTCTTCCCGCATGTGGAAACATCATGCATGACGCTTACGAAGCCTCCTGATCTAACACAAGCCCACAGAATAAAGCACAACGGCAGACTGACTGACTGACTGGCTGGCTGGCTGGCTGATGAATGCCTTGAGAATGGAGGTTAGATGGAGCTGTTGATGGCGTTAACACACACACACACACACACACACAAACACACACACACAAATGCGCACTACCTAGCTTCCACAGATGACCGCCCTGCTTCCTCCAGAGAGACGCCGAAGGCAAAGTCTCTCTCTGCACTGCCCTCTAGTGGCTGAGTTGACCACGCACAGCTAAAAGCTCATCCCCTTCCAGCTGTGGATGAGTCCCACTCACGTGCGCACTCAAGGCAATGGATGAATGTCTCGTATGTACATGCCCTGTTATGTACATGGCAAGGTAAAGCATAATACTGAATGGCTTAAATCTGCACAAGTGTGAATCTCCAAACAGCTCCTTGTTTGGCTCCTCAGTATGCTCTCTTTAAGCTTTATGTTAAACTCTGATTGGTGGAGAAGATCTGTGGGGCGGGCCTTCGGACCTTTTTCTCCAACACTGAGAAAGAGAGGATACAGTTGGTCTATGAGGAAGGATTGAGATTCAACCTGTCTCTGTTATAAAAATGAAAAGGCACTGAGATTGTTTATGTGCACATTAAGATTCTGGTATTATTCAGGATGACCAAGTGCTCCTTATAGTAGGATAGGGTGCATGTGAATGGTGTTTACTCTTTATATTACCTGATGAACTAAATTATATTGTGGAATTAAAATGTATCAGTCAGTAGCTTTACAGTAAAGTTCTTGTGGTCCCGAGCTGTCATTGCTTAGTTGCTTATTAAAGATTACTTTCATCAGCCTACAGAGGAGCTGAAACATGCTACTACAGTTTTCTACACATATTCTAAAATAGAATAATATCTGCTACTGTAAAGAAAGGATACTCTGAACACTTTATTTTGACAAGATAAAAGATTGGTTATTTAGTTTGAATTCAACAAATGCAGCTCCTGTTAGGCTTATGGTGCAATAAAAGATATTTCTCTTACGTTTTCACAGCGCAAACAGGCCTTTAGACAGCACCTCTGTCTGTCTGTCTTGACAACAAAAGTCTTTACTTAAACTAGTTTTTTCAGACTGTGTGTCTAATTTCCTATTTGTCTGCCTCTGGACACACCTGGATAGGCCTAAAACCAATCAGAGCAATGGAACATGAGTTAGAGCCAATCAGAGCAGAGCAACAAAATGTGGGGAATATTCACCTCCTGTTCACTTTAATTCTATGTGAGCAAACTTCTGAAATAAAACATGAGATGATGATCTACCATAAGATGAGGAAAGTTTGAGGAAAAGATAGAAAGTTAGTCTTTTTTAGTCAAACTGTGGTTCAACGAGTATGATGTGGACATTTGCAGAAAACTGAATCTTGTTAGTATTGTGTTTTTCATTAACATCCGCTTCCTCGAAACACCAGATTTTCACTTCATCCTTTCTAACTTTTAACCATAATAACTGGCTCTAATATTAGCAGTGTAGACACCTTATCACATGCACTGTTTTTAGTTCAGAGAGGTGTTAGAAATCGGGACATGAAGCTGCACAGACAGCTGGCTCTGAATAATACCTACACTTCGGTGTAAGCGATTAATTTGAATGCTGTATGCATGTAAACATGCTCACACTAGGAAAAGAAGCATGACCATGACTTTAACGTGTGTTGTTGCCAAAATGCCATTTAACCAAACTCTCTCTCTTTTCTTCTCTCTTCCTTGATGCTCCTGGCTGCTCCTCTCCTCTCCTCCAAGGTAAGTCATATATAAGCCCCACACACACAGACACCCAAACTGTACGTAGCCTCCCTCCGCATCCCTCCATCCCCCACCTCCTCCGTACGTCCGTCTGTCTGTACGTCCGTCCGTCTGTGTTTGTTCAGCAGTGTGTTTCCTCCTCCCTTCTTGGCGCCGGTCCATCTCGCCTACCTACCTGTCTGCTCTGGTCAGGTGAGTGAGGTGTTAGCTTAGCGACAGCGACTCTGCAGCTCTTCCTGACTCCTCCCGTCTCCCCCCAACCACCACCTTCCCTATACTCCTCCCCTCCACCTCCTCCACTGTTCCTACCCCCTCACACCTCCCCGCCTTCCCACACCACAGCAGGTCTTGGGTCAACCTGTACTGCGTGCTGAACAAAGGGGAGATGGGTTTCTACAAGGACGCCAAGAACACCACCACGCCCTATAACAATGAGCCACTGCTCAACCTGTCCCACTGCCACTGCGATGTCACCAACGGCTACAAGAAGAAGAAGAACGTCTTCACGCTCAAGTGAGGATCTTTTGCCTGTTTTTTGGCACATTTGTGATTTATTAGAACAAATGCATCCCACTTAGCATTAGGTTTCACTTTTTACGACCTGTTCTTACCTACTCCTCTTACTTATCACACGTCTAATCCAACTTTGATCATCAGTGACTCATGAGTTTTCACTCTTGACCAACAGTAGCTAAGCTTAAAGGACCTGTGTGTAGGTTTTAGTGGCATCTAGTGGTGAGATTGCAGATTGGAGCCAGTGAAAAACCCTTTGTCTGACTCTCCCCTATGGTGGTGGCTAGAAACACTGCCCACTGTAGGGTCATCGTTGTCGTAGTCCTTAGACCAAGACTCAGGTCAGTCTGCACCAGCGTGTGATTGACTGCTTTCACACCAGCCCAAATACTTCGGGTGTGACCCTTCCTTTTCCTAGTCTGTTTCTTGTGATTCTTCCAATTTTATGGAAGTACCATAGTAAATTGCTGAAGTACCCCTTGAATTGTAAACTGTATTTGAGTCAGCGCATCTTTTCTAAAGTTATTCACCAAACATGTTTGGCACTGCGCCGTTTGTAAGCTCAATTCTTCTCCTCTTATTGCAGAACGAAGGACGGCAGCGAGTTTTTGTTTCACGCAAAAGATGAGGTGAGACATTCCCGTGTTTCTATTTACATCTCCTAAAAGCTGTGACTTTATTTTATAGGTAACTTGTGTGACACACAGAAACATCAGCTGACATCCGTGATCCCCGTTTCCTTGCAGGATGACCTCAAAGCATGGGTGAACAACATCACCGCCAGTATTACGGAGCACGAGGAGATTGCCAAATGGGGTCAGCCCCAACCAACTACCTCATCCACCGACGAGGGCACGCGCCGCGACGGCAGCAAGGCGGACAACCGGTCAGAGCGAGGCGGCTCAGACCGGATCGAACGAGCAGACAAAGAAAAGGAGAAAGAGAGAGAGAAGGAGAAGGAGAGGGAGAGAGGTGAACGGTCGGAGAGGTCAGATCGAGGCGGGAAGTCAGAGGCGAAGCGCTCGGAAAAGTCCGGTAAGAAAAAGTGAACCAGGTGACGGATTGGTCAGGAATGAAACGTATAAACTCCGGATAGGAGGCGGGGCCATAGACTGGTAGTGAACGCCCCCCTCCTTCTCTCCGCCTCCAACACTGTCAACAAAGCGGTTGTGTTCGGATGGAAAGTGACACACAGGACAGAAGGATTGAACCAGGCTCGCTCAGAGGACTGACAGGACGGATTTGGAGCAGGAGACATCTTTCTCTTTCTCTCTCTCTTCTTCTGTGTCTCTGTGAGAACACACAGAGTCACTGACGCTCCGCCTGCGTCCCTGGTGGCTGTTTCAGAGAACTGCAGAGAGAGTTTTGTGCTGCTGAACCCCCGGGCAGCGTTAACATGAGAGAGAGACAGGACATGTTAACTCAAAGGCTGTTACTGATTGCTGGTAGTGCGATAAAACGTAGCTCATTCTGTTCCATGTTTGTTTTTTTCTATGAGATGAGCTGTATCTGTATGTATTTCTCGTCTGTCTGTCCTATCTACTGTATCTATCTGTCTGTCTGTAAGTCAAAGACATCCTACACTATGTCTTATTACTCCGCGGAAATCGAAAGAGAATGAAATTATGCCAAAATGTTTTACAGACACACAAACTTAGAAAAAACCTTTTTGTTAACTGTTTTCTCCAGTTTTGTCCGATCTGTCTCGAGGTCTGGCTGTGAAAAAATGTGGAATTTAAAACTGGTTTTACTTTGATATCTAACACATTCATCCAAACTCACCATGGATGAATCAACACTGATAAACAGCTACAGTAGTGTGCTGATTCTTGGAAGGTGCGAACATGGTGATTTAAGACGAAAGAAGAGTAGACGGCCGACCAGGGTGACAAACTTCAAAATAATCAGGTGTACAAAAATCCAAGAAAGCCAAAATTATTGCTCAGAAATTAATAGAAGCTTGACATTTTGACATTAACTCTGAAATTGGATGGACATTTTCCTACATTATAGGTTGAAATCTGCCAACAGATAGCAAGCGGAGCAGCTTCCTTTTGTTTATAAGGAGTTGATTTAGGATTTACTTTAAGACAGACGGATCAGAGGATGTGGCGTAAAGACTACAGGACAGTATGGTCACTGGAGACACTCGGACAAATGTATATTATAAAATCATATGTACGGTTCTTGGTTCAGTGATCAGGGCAAGATTTTAATAAATCTGATGCTAGACTCTGGTTCCCAGGGGCCTCATTCGTCAAAATGTTGTTTGATTTAATTTAAATAAATGTTCAAAATAACAGATAGAACAGCAAAAAATGATAGCATTAATATTTTTGGGTAACTGTACAGGCTAAGATTTAGGTTTTGATATCTCAAAGGAAAATTTGTGAAATTCATTGTCAACTTTCAGATTTTACCATCGAGATCTGTTGTACATAAATCCATAAGTTACATGTTTGGCTTTGGTCACAAGCACAAAATCATGCGCCTGGCACGCTTTTGATGAATGAGGCCCTCGGACTGAAAACAGGCCGCGTCTACTCTTTTATTCTCTTACAACATCAAACTACTCGACAGATATTCTCTTTGATTTATTTGCACAAATATGTTGCATCCTTTTTTTTTTTTTTTTATACAGAATTCAAAATATTTAGTTTTTGTGTGTGCGTGTGTGTGTGTGTGTGCGTGTGTGCTGCTGCTCTCCGCTCCCAGGGTCTCCATAGCTCTCAGGTTATTTATGTTAGTGTGTGCTTACCGTGTGCTTCACATGTCAATATGTTTGTCCCCTCAGACGCCACCTCAGTCTTCCAGACGTGTCCGATCATATACACACACACACACACACATACACAGAAGAATATAAGTCAGCAACGTCAAAGGTCATCAAACTGTCCAGATCAACATCCCATCGGTGTAGGATTAAACGGAATGAATGAATACATTTAAAGTGAATGGACTGACACACTGTTGAGAGGCAGGATATCAGACTGACCAAATATTTAGTAAAAAAAAAAAAAAAAGGGGGTTAAACTGTCTGTGAGTTGTGAGATTGCATGTTTTGCTTGGAGAGAAATCACTCGTCACACGAAGCTTGTCTTTGCAGCCCGCTGACTCGGCATCCACACATCGGTTTATGTTACATTTTCGTGTAAACTTCACCACAAAGCCATAAACGACAGGGGAGAACAAGGGCAAAAGAAGAGGAAGGAGAGAATTGTCTTATAAACTTATAGATGCAGCTGGGGAATTTGGGGAAAAACTGGTAGGAGCATCCTGGTCAGCTCCGGGTCAGATAGCATTTAAAATCCTTTTTAAAATCCTTTCAAATAGTATTATGTTTCAGTACCACTGCTACCGTATTCATTTCAGTTCTGGTATTTTTTATTCTTTAGTCAAAGTCCAGCTGAAACTACAAAGCACGTATCTGCTCTTTGAATGCCCCCCTTGTTTTCCTTTGACTAAAAATGAGAAACCAAAGTTAAACATTTATATTTTGTACATGTTGGTTTCGTCATGGTGCCCCTTTTATTGCATTAGTTTGTTGAAATCTTGGTTTCCCATCCACGTAGATGGAGCATTTGTTTCCCTATAGCAAAATGTTTCAACCATATGTTAAAGCACAAGACAATACAGGAGCCTCAGACTTTGAAAATAAGTCAGCTCCATTCAGGACTGTCAGACAGACCTGGAAAGGCCCCAGAGAAAAGCTCAGGGAAGCAGCTGTATGGTGCTCTTAAATGGAGGTGGACAGACAAGCATTGACAAAACCAACTAGTTTGCCTTCATTTTTGAAGTCTTTTCTCTTATTATAAACAGAAAATACAGTTTGAAAACACTCGAAGTGTATAATCATATTGTAGCTTGTCAAAATATGTTTTCTAGTGCAGGGATGTCACACGTTGGTTTGTTGACTGTTTTGAAGCCTCAAGTTTGGCATCAAGCAACAAGTGACACAAAGGTGAGATTTACGCTATTCTCAGAAGTGAAAAGACTTCAAGGATGAAGATTAACTGGTTGGTTTGACAAATTTGCATCTGGCTAACTTCCCCCTGTCTCCATTAAAGATCAGGGTACAGCGTCTTCCCTGGGCTTTTCTATGGGGCTGGTGTGGTCCTGATGTTTCAACACCATCACTGATAAAACACTGTCTCCCATGGCTCATAAGCTACAACACACGTTAGCTTATTTTGTCTTTTATTAACTTGCTCCCACACAGCCCTCCGGCCGCTGACATTAAAATTTAACATGAGATTTTTTGGCTTTTCCCCAAAGACATTTCTTTAATACAATAAATAATACAGTCAAACACTTTTTTGACTCCAAAAAGAGATGACTAGATGTGATTTCAGTCGGACTTTAAATATAAAAGTTGACATCTTCCTCTATGAGCAGGAGAAGTCTTTACTTGCCAGGTTAATAATTTCTCTGTTTCCTAACAGTGTAATATTGAAGTTATGACAGTATTATTTTAACCGGCTGATGTTTTATGTTGTACTTTATTTACTAAAGGATTTTAAATTCTGTTCTGACCTGTTGGTCCGGTTTGTGTTTTTCATACAACATGTCTTCAGAATTGCAACTTGTTTTTATCTCTTTGTTTTTTTTTTTTATTTCAACACACTTTATGCATCTAAATTAGGTGTGAATGCCAGATCAATGCAATCATTTACATGCATGTTGGACACGACAAACAAAAGAGTTTAAAGAGGTGAATTTTGGTCGAGCAAATCTTCCACGTGTAAAGTGACACAGTAACAGTCCTCGGACGATGAGTCGAACAGCGTGATGAGCTGACACACTTTGTTACACACAGGACAAATCATGCAGGGTACAGCTTACAGATAACATCACAAAATATGTTATTTGAACCATTTTACACAGCAGAAAACATCCAGATATGTGAAAGACAACATTGTTAACATCGTGACAGACTGAAGTTTCTGAATCAGATGTTCAGATTTGATGGTTTGGATGAGCTGGTAGGTACCCTGCCTGTCTGCGTGTGTCTGTGCTGTTCTATTCACATCAACCTCAGTGTGTCGGCCGAGATGAAATGACGAATAAAATACCTTTTGGTTTATCATTAATGTTTTTATAGTCAGTGTTTTCTTTTCTCGCTGGAAATGAATGTACATCCCCAATTCCCCCCCCCAAAAAAAAAAAAAAAAAAGTTGGGACGCTGTTCAAATTAAAACAATGCAATTCCTGATAAAACGTTTTACAAAGCCACAACATTGACACCACCAACAGGTGTTTTTGGAGCATTTCACAACTTTCCCAGTCTTTTGCTGCTCCTGTCCCAACTCGTCTGAAACAGGTTGAGATTGACGATGTACACAGCATCCCAACTTTCTTGGAATCGGGGGTTGTAGAACTTTGTTGCTGAAAATGTGTCAGTTTGGATGCACACTTGTGTTTTCGCTCCCGCTCTCTAGAAAACGCAGCTCGTAGGTTATAAGATAAACCTTTATAGTAAACCAGGAATAACATAATTAGTTTTTTGTTGGCAGTAAGACGGTGAAATCTTTACTTTAATAGAGGGAAACAAAGACATTTCTCAGTCTGATACCACTCACTCATTCATAGTTTCAGTCTTTGACATTTTGCATCTTGTACACCAAAACCACACAGTAGTATGCAGTAATATGGAGTATAATTTATGAGTATTGTTGAGGGGGTTGTTCAGGATTTAATATTGTTAATGTTGATGATGATGATGATGATGATGATGTCCATGGTAGCAATGAACTGAGACTTATGCAACTTCTTCTTTGCACTAGGGACGCTGGCCTGTGGCAGAGTTGAGGCCTGATGGTCAGTGGTGTTGGGGATCGAGCAGAGAAAAGAGTCATCAGGTTAGCAAGAGGAAAGTTTTATTTTAAACTGCTGAAGATCGGCTGTTTGGGCTCAACTTAGACTTCACAGTTTGTCCTTTGTCAATGCCCTTTGGGGGTAACATGACTGCAAATTCATGCTAGAACGGAAACAATGAGTCAATTAATTGATTGGTTGATCATGATTTATTGTTGAAGTCAATCATTGTCTGGTTCCAGCTTCTGAAATGTGAAGATTTGCCAATTTATTTATTTTGTAATATTATGACATGAATATCTTTTGGTTTATGAAACAGTCTGTCAGATAAAATAGGACAATATCATTTTCAGCTCCATGACAGTTTGATTTGGATTAAAATTATAAAAAAAACATATAATCCCTGAATCAAAAAATAAAATAAAATCCCTCAGATTAATCAACAATGAAAGCAGTTATAAATTCATGCAACATGTTGACTTTGGTTACGATAAAGAACTGCTGTAAATCCATTTGTTGATGTTTTCTTTAAAGTACATCATGTTCTTTACTGGTTACCATGCTGCTCTTTCATCCATCAAATTAGCTGCTGCTTGTGTTTGAATTGAGCATTAGTTGAAATGTTTCTGAGGACCGCTCAGTTTAAAAACACACTATTAATGAGAACCTCTTCTGGCAACTTGCGAGCTCAAACTCAGACTCGCAAAAAATGATGCTGTGTACGAAAAATCTATTTAATTAGCCTATGAAGCATTTTTGGAATATTACTCTTCAATGATGACATTGAGTTTTAGGTGGTGTATGTGGACTAAATGCTCAATTTACTGAAACGTTTGGGTGTGCACATCCAAGTAGTTCATTCAGAAATAAAAATCTTGATGAAAGTGCACAAGATTGTTGAAATAGAAAAAAAACAAAGAAAAAAACCCACAAACATTTCTGTAGCCGATTAAATTCAGACCAGTGAACTACATTTCTGTTTATCTCTTCCCATTTGCAGCACTGTTGACTGTCTTATCTGTTCAAAGCTTTACACTTAGTGAGGCTCCATATCTGTTTGTCATTTCTGCATTAAAATGTTCAGCTTTGCAAAGTTCATACATGTAATTTAAAAATCGTCAGGATTAGTTTGACACTTAATTTGATTATTTTATGCACTTGGCATTATCTTTTTTTTCTTTAGCAACCACAAACACAAAACAGGACCAGATAGTCTGAACAAATGTATTATTTGTTTTACTGTGTTGAAGCTCCAGATCAATCGACGTCAGTACATAAACTTTCACTTTAACTGCAGTAAACAAACCCACTCCACGTGTGCTCCATGCAGATTTAAACAAACAGAGTTATTGTCAAACTTCCACCAGCCAGAGATAATCCATTTACTGCAGTAGTCTCTCTCCTCTGAGGACCCCAGAGCACCACTGCCTATCTGCCCTCAGCCTGTCTGTCTCTCTGTATGCCTGCCTAAAGCAACCTGATGTACAAATGTATTTGCTCTGAAGTATTTTCTGTAAAAACAAAGACGTGTATCCATGGTGACACTGGGAAAACTTCCCCTTTGTCTTCATGTTTAACTTTGTAGAGTCTGTGTTGAAATGAGATTTGTACCATAAGCCCGGTTGAATCCACACCTCCTCCATGCAAACACATCAGGACAAAGAGGTTGCATGAATGATATAGTCTCTATTATGGTACTGCTGTGCATGTCTTGAGTCCCATTCCTCCACTATGCAATCACTGTAACATACCAACACAAACTACCAACATTGAAAAGGGTGAATGAGTGAACCAACAATGTATAAAATGATCAGAACCACTGGCTCTGTACAGTTGTTTCTTTGACTTGATAAATACAAATTGTGATATTAAAGGATAATGTGTGTTTGTCTTTTTATGAAGCAGATAAATGAGGTCTGGGGCCTTGCAGGGCTGCAAAGTAAAGAGCAGATTAATGTATCTTGTATTTCATTTGATCAGAGTTAGCACAGTGAATGTAAAGGGGTTGTTATTTATAGGAGCTCTCTGGAACTTTACTGTTGTAATAGAAGCCACTCATTAGTTTATGTCAGCGGTCTCCATTTCTAAACTTACTAACTACTAACTAAGTCCGTCATGAAGAAATCCACAACACAGCAGCATTTAACAACTTAAACAAATCTCTACAGGCTTGTAGAGGCAACAGAGAGACATACCGAATGTCTCATTTTTGCTCACATTTGGCAATAAATGACTAATTAAGATGTGTAAATTGCAATACATATTCTAAGCTTTTATCAATGAGGGTTAAGGAGTAAAAGTAGGTGCTTTTTTAAAGATTTGAAATATTGTAATAGAACTTTTTGTGGCACTAATTATTATTTGGTGCAAAGTATTTTTTTTAAAACATGTATGGAGGGGATCATTAACTTGAAACACACTAAAAATGACATGATAGTAACTGAGTATAAATAATATTACAGCCTCATCAAAAATACAATTTGTACTTTTGTTGAAAGGCTCATTCTAGTTTCGTGTGAAAATAGCACATTATTTACACTCATAAATTAGACATATACTACTAATGAACAAATATTACATCTGTGTGGTTTCTTTCTTGTCTAAATATCGTTATTTGTCCATATTTACCTTCGAAGTGGGCGGTCTATCAATTTTATTTTGAAATGTGGACGTGACACCGGAAGCGGAAATGGGAGACGGAACCTTTTCAGGAACGCACAGTCCGCCATGTAGGACAGCGAATACGTTAACACGGAAGAAAGACAGTTGTTGTGGTTCAGTTCTTCGGACTCTGTTTTAAGTTTGTGTTTAGTCTCTAAAATGCGCTGCGAACCTTCGGACACAGCGGGCTGAGTTTATCACCGGACTGGATCAAAAATGGAGGCGAGGTTCGGCAGCGAGGTGGCGACCGTCGTTGAAGTCGCCATTCAGGCGACCGTGTCTGTTTTCAGGGATGTCTGGGCGAAAGAGGCGCCAAACACGGAGTGGGACGAGGCGAAGGTCGGCGAAATCCAAGAGATAGAGAAGTGTCTGGTGGTTCAGATCCACAAAGTGTTCACGGAGTTCTCCTCCGAGCTGTTCGAGGAGAACGAGGCTCTGCGGGCCAAAGTGGAGCAGCTGGAGGATGTGCTGCAGAGGAAAGCCGGGCAGCTGGAGCAGGAACTGGAGGCCAGAGTGGGTCAGCTGGTCCGAGAGATGGAGCAGCTGGAGAACGAGCTGAAGAGCATCCGTGAAGGCAATAAGCCAGGGCCCGGCCCGACCCACATCCTGCTGCAGGACGGATCTATGATAGGTGAGGGGCAGTCATCAGTCAACCAGTCGATCACTCTGATTACCACATGAAAACTCATACTTCAGTCAGACTGAGGTGATAAACATCAGATGAGAGGTTTTATCGCCCAGCTCTAAGATAAGTCTACAAAATGTTGGAGAATAATGCTAATGATTTTTTACAGCCCTAAAACCAAAGATATTTCAGATCAACTGGATCTTTAACATGTTTGCTCCATATTTTACTACATAAGCTTGATATCTACAGATACATTTTACTTTCTACATGATCAGATCAGTCATTAATTTATGTCTCTGTGTCTGGAAACAACTCAGGATCACCAGAGTTATCTGCCTCCACTGATCAAGCTGCCACTCTGGTCGCTGCGAAGGAATCCACCTCGGAGCCTCCTCCGATTTCATCAGGAAGTGCAGAAGCTGCTCCCGGCTCCACAGCTGCATCTGTGACTTTCCCCAACCCTTCGATAGCCCCCATGATGTTTGTTGGCAGAGTCAGCTCTGCTCCCACCATGTTGTTGGTCGGTACCAGCCAAGTCGTCACCCAGGCCCCCACGCCACCGACAGCTGTGTCCGATCCAACGGGAGCAACACAGCTCATCCTCAAACCAGCAGCCTCGCCGGGGTTTACGCCTCAAGATGCCCCCAGTCCAGACTCCAGCACCGCCAGTGGTGTCGACTCAACACAGGAAAAGGTACGACATCTCTGTGATGTGGGTTTAACTCTGTAGATTTAGATTTGTGTGGAAGCAAGAATGTTGTAAAAATCTTTACCTCTGCTATATACTGTACAGCTGCAGTCACAGACAATGACGTGATTTTTTTATTTCTCTTTTTTTTATTTCCTTTTGCATCACAGAAAGCTGTGGAAGAGGCACCTCCAGGGAAATCAAAGAGGATCAGGAGACCAACTTCTAAACTTAAAGACGGTATGATTAGCTTTCATACTCTTTCTTCTTACAGGGTGTGACCATCACATTAGGGAAGGAACAAGAATAGGTAGTTGGTACATATCACTTCTAAAGAAGGTACATATTGAAATGAAATCCTCTGAGTACGGTACGCTCATTTCATAAATGTCTTCCCTCTATTTCCAGTTTACACCGACAACAGCACCGAGGAGAACCAGATCAAGTCGGGTGGGGCGCAGAGAAGAAGGCTTAAAAAGAAAGAGCCAGAGACGGTGAACCGGTTCTCCTGTGAGTACTGTGCTGCCAGTTTTCACTGGAAAGCTGAACTGAAGAAACACACGAAGCTCCACCAGATGCCTTTTCCTTGTGAGCAGTGTGGCAGAAGTTTCCTTGAAAAGAAGTCTCTGGAGAATCACCTTTTACGTCACGAGACACGTAAAGCTCCGCTGCCCTTCCCCTGCCCTCGGTGTAAAAGATCGTACAGAAAAGAGGAGACGCTTCAGAATCACCTCAAGCGTCACCAGAGGTCGAAACCACCAAAGCCATTCGCCTGCGATCAGTGTGGGAGAACATTCAGGATCCAGCAGTCTCTGGAAAACCACCTCTTGCGCCATGAGAAGTGGAAGCAAATGATTAAGTGCGAGCATTGTGACCGGACTTTCAGGACGTCGGTGCTCCTGAAATGTCACATGTCCGTGCACTCTGAAGAAAGGCCGTTCAGCTGCGCGATATGTGGGAAGGAGTTCAAGAGTAAAGACACCCTTCGCTTTCACCAGATGGTTCACACGAACACCAAAAAATACAAATGCACGATGTGCGAGGAGACTTTCAAATACGCCCACTCCCTGACGGTTCATAAGAGGAAACACACGGGCGTCACTCCGTTCATCTGCACCGTGTGCAACAGGTCGTACAGGACCGGCACTGCCCTGAAAAGACACAGTGTCGTCCACACCGGGGAGAAACCGTTCACCTGTCACATCTGTGGAGCGAGGTTCAGCCTGAACAACAACCTCAAGAGACATATTCGCATTCACACAGGAGAGAAGCCGTTCACCTGCCAGGAGTGCGGCAAGAGCTTCTCGGACAACACCAAGCTCAAGTCCCACATGCTCATCCACGGCGCCAGAAAACCTTTCATGTGCGACCTGTGCGGGAAGACTTTCCTCTTCAACTGCAGGCTGCTGATCCATCAGAGGTACGTGCATTCGAACAGGGGCGAGGAAACAGACGACGCGCACAGATTGTTACAGACTAGAAGGCGAAACAAGTCTTTGGTTAAACCATTCAGCTGCAAAATCTGTCTGAAAGGCTTCAGCACCGCCGGTTCTCTCAAGCTTCATGAAAAAGGCCACAGTGAGCACAAGGAGTTCAACTGCGCCATATGTGCGAAGTCTTTCCACAACAAATACTCGTTCGCTTATCATCAGAGGAGCCACGCGGGGGAGAAGCCCTGCGTTTGTGAGGTGTGTGGGAAGAGGTTTTACCATACCGGCAGTCTGAAGCAGCACGAGCGGATTCACACCGGGGAAAAACCGTACAAATGTGACCAGTGCGGCAAGGCCTTCAGAACAGACGGAAACTACTACAGACACCTGCGGATCCACACGGGAGAGAAACCGTTTGAATGTATGTACTGTCACAGGAAGTTCCACCAATCGAATCAGCTCAAGTCCCACATGCAGATCCACACGGGGCAGAAGCTCTACGCATGCTCGCAGTGTGGCCGAGGCTTCTCCGACTCGAGGCAGCTCAAGAAGCACAGCTGCGACGGCTCGTAGGTGATGTGATGCTGCGGCGGCGCGTTGTCCACCAGAACGCTCAAAACTATCGCTAATATGTTGTGTTAAGGGAAACAAAATACTGTAGAGCGTGGCTTTGTCTAATTATGCTCAAAATATGAAAAGCTGATACAATTCACTTAATTACCATTCTAGTTGAGACAGAAAAAAATGTCTATTCCGATGAAAATATGCTCAGTTTTTGCCGTGATGACTTCAGTGGCAAATAGATGCTTGTGTCTTCGTATTAACTTTTAGCTTTTGTTCGGGCTGTTGGTCAAATAAGGAGATTTAACACAGCTAGAGTTAAGACATAAATCAAATGTAAGTTCTACAGTATTTAATAGTAAACATAGTTAAAGTGTGTTTTTCTTCTTCAGCTATTAAAAACATTACAAACACAGATACTACTGCTGGATTTAAAAACAAATTTAATGAGGTTTTGAGAGAAGGATACCTCTATAAATGTATTGCAGGTAATAAATGCCTTATTGCCAGATTCATACTTTGAAGACTTGTTTTAGGACTTGGTGTCAGTTGCTGAGAAGAACTTTTATTTCTTTTCACCAGTTGAGTTGATATTAAAGTGAAGACTGAAGTCATTTTGTGTTATTTTGAAAGATTTCTGGTTTACAGCTGTTTCGTATTAATTTATGTTTTGTGCATTCAAAATAGTCCTTTAGGAGTCCATAAACATTTAATTATTTTCAAGGAAAATCTGAAATTGTTAAAGGAAACGTAATTTACAGTTCTGTGTAATATGGCACCGCATATATATTTTTTTTTCTTCGTTTGTTATTGCAATAAAAGAATATTTGCAACCGACTTGCCGCTTCAAGAGCTTTATTTTGAAGTCGGATTTTGTCTTTGTGCTGCTGCCTCCACTTCCGGAATCGATGGCGGTTACGCTGCTGTTATTCTTCTTCGCTTCTTTACGAGTCACCTGAGAACTTTAAAGGTAAAATGTCAGCGAACGTGGTGTTTTATTCAGAAACAAAGTTAATCGTGGAGACCGCCATCAAGACCGCTTTTGGTGTCATCGAAAATGCCAAAGAAGAAAATTCATTAAAGAAGCCAAATGTGAGACGGAAGGTGAGTTTGTTTTAACGATGATGTCGCTGATCGGGTCATTGAAACGGCCGTGAACAGAGCGGAGCAGCGGGTCAGAGATACTGTTGTTGGAGGAGATTATGTCGACGGAGGAAAGACGAGTAGAGAGGCTGCGTAACACTAAGCAAACAAAGATGGCGGAGCTAGCTTAAATCACCGAGTTAGAGTTGTTGTGTGGGGAAAACAAAGTTCTGGCAGTTTATAAGGTGGAAATTGATGCATAAATATTAGCGAGGGCTTAATTTTGTTTTTTTTTAAAGTACAGTTATGTGTTTATTAATGGCGTCTGATTTAAAAACTGACATCCAGAGATACGGAGGGTGGATTTACGAGACGTAAAGAGAAGAACCCGTCTTCTTTTGTACTATCCTGTATTAATAATTTCTGTTATTATTATTTTTTTAAAGTAGTGTTGTAGAAAAAAGTCACCCAAACGAGAAGCATTTAACTAAAACACTTAAAGTATCCGATATATAATGTAAGTTACCTACTAGATAAGTATCAAAAATAATTCCCTGGTTTATAACATTTACATAATTATCAACAATGATTTATAAGTTAATAAGAAAACATGCCAAAGTGTGTCACTACACACGTCACACCTCTTTTTAATGGATTTTACAGCTTCTTCTGCTTCATATTAATATTTATTATGAAAAATCAGCATTTCTTTCCAATAGTGACTCCTAACACATGATGAACGGTATTAATAAAAAGGACAAATAAGACACATCTCTATTTTATTCGATTTAACTGCTTCTAATATAAAAGTCTACACAGTTTCCCAGAGCAGAAAGTATCTTTAATTTGCTTCTTTTGTCCAACCAACAGTTCAAAACCCAAAGACTCTTCAGAGCAAAGCAGCAGATCTTCACATTTAAGGAGCTGGAACAGACGAATGTTTGATAAAGAAATTACTGAAATGATTAATCGTTATCATACAAATACACGTCTAGTGTCCACCATGAATAAATCTGTCATCAGATTATTTTATTTAACAGATGTTTTTAACAACTGCTTTATTTTCATCCTCACAGCCAGCGTTGGACGACATTGTAGAAATGTTGGCACGGGAGGTGACGAGAAAGATCGACGCCATTTTCTCCCAACTGTCCTCAACGCTGCTCAGTGACAACCAGACTCTGAAGGCCAGAGTGGGACAGCTGGAGAGCGAGCTGACGACGGTGACTAAAAACTTTGAAAATGCCAGAATGTGGAGAGAAAACGTCCTGAGCGGCTGCCCGGTGCTGTTCGAGCAGAGCGGGCTGATCTACACCTTGAAGCCTTTCGGGCTGTTAAAAAGAAAAACGGATCAGTTAACGGAGGGAGTCACTGAATCATCTCCTGCTGCTGGGACGCAGAGTGGACATGATGCTGGTAATTTCTACTAAATGAAAATATTATCCCCTTTAAAAACTTCTGGTCCTTTTGGGAAAGTAGACAAGGCGTGTGTGGGGTCCTAAAATAAACTCTGTGATGTAGCGAACGACACAGAAATGTTACTGAGACCAGTGTTAATATTGAGGACGTGATATTTACAGTTGATTCTAACAATGTCTAATGTGTCTTTGTTTGTTTTCTTCAGTATTAACTTCTTGTTCAGACGGTGGAGAAGCAACAGAGGAGCTGAACTCTGAAGACGAGTCCTCAACAGTCGGCAGACAAGGTGAGAGTTTAAAAGGTAAATGTGGAAGTAAACTTCATTAAAACACTGTGATGTGTGGGACAAGATCCGGATATAATATGAAATATCTTTCAAATCTGCCACCAAGTCGGGGATCATCAGTTTACTCATGGTCAAAAACAATATTTTTTGATATGTTATATTGAGATGTTCATTATTCCTGGTCAGAGATTGTTTTCAGGTAACTGTGGCTTCTGTGACACTCTGATTTCAAATAAATCAAATAATGATTCATGTGTGACATGATAACTGTGACATGTGTGGTAACGTTTTATATTTTCCCTCCTGTCTAGACGCCGCACAGGATGATTCCACAACCAACACGGCCGAATCCAAAAACACCGACAGCCAAAACACCCAGAAAGCAGACGTGAGGAAGAAAGCGAAGGTGTTTGTGTGTGACGTCTGTAGCAAGAGCTTCAACCGGCAGTTTCACCTGCAGAAGCACATGAACACTCACAGAGAACCCTTCGCCTGCGACCAGTGCCCGAGGAAATTCAGGAACGCAGCGACTTTTGAGCATCACCTGCTGCGACACGAGGAGAAGAAGTCTGTGACCTTCACGTGCCAGATCTGTAACAAGACGTTCAAAACAAAGATGCATCTGAAGACTCATCAGCTCGTGCACACGGGCACGAGGCTGTTCGTCTGCTCCACCTGCGGGAAGGGCTTCAAGACTAAACGCAACCTGCAGGCTCATCAGGTCGTTCACACCGCCGAAAAGCCGCACAAGTGCTCGGAGTGCGGGGAGAGTTTCAGGTACGCGTTCACGCTGCAGTGCCACAGAAGCGTTCACACTGGTGAGCATCCTTACAAATGCACGGTGTGTGGCAAAGCTTTCACAAAGAGGAGATCGCTCAGGACACACCAGTCGGTCCACAGAGGGAAAATATTTACCTGTGAGACGTGTGGAGCGGGCTTCACCCTCCAACACAACCTGAAGAGACACATTCGTATTCACACAGGTGAAAAACCGTTCAAATGTAAAGTCTGTGGGCTGAGTTTCATCCAGGACAACAAGCTGAAGGTTCACATGCTTCTTCACGGTGCCTCAAAGTCCTTCATGTGTGACCTGTGTGGGAAGACTTTTCTGTACAACTGCCAGCTGCAGAAACACCAGAAAGTCCCTCACAATGAAAAACACGGGTCTGTCACGAGAAGGCAAAGTCGAGAACGAGGGAACCGCAGAGTTATCTATCGACGGGACAGGACGACCGTCGATGTGACGCCCTTCAGCTGCAAGACCTGCCGAAAGGGCTTCGACACCGCGTCTTCACTGAAAAGACACGAGCTCATTCACACAGGAGACATGCAGTACAACTGCGACACGTGTGGAAAGTCCTTTTTCTACAAAGCTACATACGATTATCATCTACGGACCCACTCGGGGGAACGCCCTTTCGCTTGTGATGTGTGTGGGAAGGCATTCATCATCCTTCAGGCTCTCAAGTCCCACAAACTGCAGCACTCCGGAGAGAAACCACATAAATGCGAGCTGTGCGGCAAGGCCTTCAGAGTCTACGCCAACTACCGAAGACACTTACGGATCCACACGGGGGAGAAGCCCTACGAGTGTGAAGTGTGTGGAGTGAGATTCAGGCAGCTCGGACACGTCAAGTTTCACATGCAGGTCCACACAGGAGAGAGACCGTACTCCTGTAGCAGCTGTGGACTCGGATTTTCAGACTCAAGACTGCTCAAGAGACATAACTGTAGTGAGAAGTACCAGAAAACGTCCGGGAGCACACTCACTACGTCATGAAACTGAGAGAACTGTGATAATAATGACAATGCAGCAGCCATTTCTTTTTATTCTTAGCTGTGGTAGATCTCAAAACACAGTAATTAAATCAGTTTAGAAACCTGAATTGTTGCATTGTTGTTCTTGACTGTCAGATTGAATTTTCTGATAAACTGTGCTCGAAAAATATTTGCTTTGAAAATGTTATCTTTCTCATTATGAGACATGTAACTAAACTGACCACAGTCTTAAACTAAAGGATTAGTTTCACGTTCAAGGCATCTAGTTATAAAATTGTTTCTGGAGTCTGGTAGCGGGTTAGACTATTGATTAATAGCTTTTATTTAGAAAGGGAAACATATGAATTATATGTAATTAATATACTTCTTCTTTGGTGTGATTGTAAAATGTAGCTAGTGTAATGTAAGGATTATATTAGAGTAGCTACATTCTACAACTAAACCCCAGAAGATTTTTTTTTTTGTTATGTGTTGGATTTACATCCTTTTTAAAGTTTTGTCACTTTTATTTTGAAAGTAATTGCCGGAAGTACACCTATGTTATCGTGTCTAACTTGACGTTTTCGGTTGCCGTAGTTCCTCACTGTGGCCACAGGAGGGCAGCAAACACCCGAGATCCTACGTGCTATCATGTCGCTAACTCCTGCAGACATCTTAACATTTAAACATAATTTAAACAACTTTTATTAATACATTTTAATAATAAGGATCACCTAAAAATTTCATGTGCGTTTCGCCACCTAGGATTATTTTTTAAATATTGACCGGAAGTTTTAAAATGTTATTATGTCTGATTTGACGTGGTGTTACCGTGATGTAGTTCCTGAATGTGACCACAGGAGGGCAGCAAACACTCGCGGTTGGCGACAGCCACGTCAAGCTAGCATGACGTTCACAACACTAACATTCACGCTGTAATAATCGAAGCATGTGGATGTATGAACAAAGTAGCCATGAATTTATGCAGTGTTGTAGTTCTTTACTTTGACCACTGGAGGGCAGTCTTTACATGTTTCTAAACGCCTTAACGCCAGATATTCAACTTCAGCAGCGTCAAGGCAGACATAATGTCATGCTGATATTTCCGGTGGAATTCTAAAAAATAAAATAGTTTAGAACTTCCATATACACAGGCTAGATGTATCGATATAGTGTAGTTGCAAAGATGAGCAATTACAGGGTAATCCCAAGAGTCCTTTAAGTCCTTGAGAACTTGTGAATTAGAGCGGAAAAAATCAAGACCTTAACAAATAACCATAAATAGACACGCGTCATTTTATTTTGTATAATAGAAACTGAAGTGTATTGTCGTCTGTAGCTTTTGTGAAGCTCAGTATAAAACGTATCTCTGTTGCTAGAAGATGGTTAGAAGAAAGATAGAAAAGAACGTAGTGCGTGCTTTTATTTTGAAGAACATGAACTGGGAAGAGGAAGTTGGGCTCCGTGTTGTGAGCGGCACGAGTTTTGTCACCATAACGACAATATTGTAGCATCAAAAAAGCTGTTGGTTCCATTTTACAATCACAGAAGTGAAACACATCCATAGCCGACATATTTATTTGTCAGAATGTCAGATTTGGAGGCGCAGGTGGGCGCCATTTTGGAGATAATGGTCAACGCGACTGTCACAGAAATGAGCAAAGTTATCGGCGGCTCCGATTCAACAGATCCAGAAGTGTCATCCTGTGAAAACACACACGGGTCGTCGGCTGACACGGTACGTTAACGCTCACCTGCTGCCGTGTGTTTGTGTGTGTTTGTGTGTGTGTCAGTGGCACATCATCTTCTTCGTGTGTTGACGCTCCCTCCTCGTCTGGCGTCTAAACAACCAGCTGATCATAGAAATAGAAGAGCTAGCTAGCTGCTCCAGTTAGCTTCCAACGACCAAACTCATGTAACAACTCAATTCGGGGCTGTTCTGCTGAGTGGAGCGTATGTTCAGGTCACATTGAGTTAAACGTATAAGTCTGGTTGAACAAGGTGGCATAACGAGCGAGAAGAATCCATCTTTGATCGCCATTTTGAGTTGGCCAGCAGGCCCAGGCGCATCTATCTGCTGTATGTCTACAGACGGCTCAGCTACAGGTTTCATCACCTGCAGGACCAAAATCTGTTGATCACTTATCAATAATTACAGCCAGTGGTGTACATTTAGTCACAATTTTGTGGTACTTGTTCTTTATTCGAGTATTTCCATTCTACTTTTACTCCACTACATTTTCTGTGATTTACTTTTCACCATACTACAATTATTTTGTACCTAAGTTACAAGTTACTTTACAGAATCTGATAATCAATACAACATAGAACACACGAATAAATGATCAGCGATGAAACGTAACTGATTACATTTACTCAAGTACTGCACTGATTTAGTCTACAATTTTGAGGTACTTGTCCTTTACTTTACTTCCACTTCATTACATTTTTACAAGTATTACTCCCCTTAATTATCTGCAACAGTCAATATAAGTGTCACTCTTTGCTCTGACACATGTTGAGTGTGTATTCAGTGTGTGTCTGCCTCTCACAGTGATCTGTGTTCGTCCCATCAGGTGATCCAGTTCAGCGTCTTCATGACGTCTCTGGCTCGAGAAGCTGTGGAGAAGATCTGCCAGCTTTTCCATGAATGTTCCTCTGTGCTGCAGTTAGAAGTACGTCTCTTTACTGGGAAATGAATTCAAACTTATATACAGGACATTAGAACAGACAACAGCAATTTTGTCCCATTTTTTTAAATCAGTTGATGCCTCTGTTTACATTTGATATTAGTAATATTGTGTGCATTTTAAAGCATATAAATTCATTTATTAAGCCATTTATTTATATCTTTATTTATTTGCCGATACCTGAAATTAGTACTGTGATGCACAGACAGTCTTTGTTTTTAACTGTTTCACTTTCTTACACTTCTTTGTCACTTCAACATAAGTTCAAGGCTACAGATGAGCAGTAAGTTAAAATGGAGGGAAAGAAACTGACAATGTAACAAGTGTCAGTAATGTTTTAACAATAATTACATCAATGTGACACTTCTGGTAAATAAATATTTAGCCAGCTTGATAAAAGATTACAATAAAAACAAAAAATATGAATATTAAAGGGTTAACTACCACTGGACAATGTGACAATTCGCCTATTTTCATGATCTCACTGAATGTATCGTTATATCATCTTACTGTTTGTCTCTGCAGGTGACACAGGGTGCTGCAGAGACTGAGGACATGAGGAGGAGACTGGAGGCGGCAGAGACGGAGCTGAAGCTGGTGCTGGAGGGCCACAGAGGGCCGAAGGAGGCGGAGGAGCAGATGGAGGGCGGCGGCAGGCTGGAGGAGGGAAGGAGGGCTCCGAGCAGTGGAGCAGAAGGAGAGACCGTCCAGGGCCAGCGCTCAGGGAGGAAGAGTCGCAGAGGTGATGAGTTTATCCTCTAATTGTGTTGTTTGTCTTTATCAAACATCCAGCGGAGAATGGGCTCTGTCAAATATAATATACTACGAGTCATGTTGATATTTAACACACAAGCTTTGATTACAAAAATAGCAAATAACCATTTCATATGTTGGCAAAAATGAGGAAGGGAATCTGCAAGTGCAGGGATAGAATGAACCTAAGTAACAGTTTTGGAGTCAAATATGAATCAGACTTATACTAACAGCTTTTGAAATGTTTACAGTTGGTGCTAGTGATGCTGGAGTGAAGAGATCCCCTATAATTCATCTCTGGAAAGGAAGAACTTATGAGGTAAATTTCTGTCTTGTCTTTTGCAATCTGGCAGTTTCATACTGTTCTCTCATTCCTACTTCCCGTTTTCTTTCTCATTCTAGGTCGGATTTCTAAAGAAATCTCACCAGCTACAATACCTGATGTCTCAGAATGACATTTAAGTGGTTTTTAAGTCTTATTGGAAAACTACTTTATAGTTTATCCCAGAGGTGTTGAGTCCAGGACTGTGCAGGTTATTCAGACCACATGGGAAACCAGTTCTGTATGGAGCTGGCATTGTGCACAGGGGCATCGTCAGGCTGAAACAGGACATGGTCTTCCCCAAACCCACACTGCACACTGTTTCTTCCAAAATACTTTTATGTGCTGTAGCATTGAGATTTCCCCCTTATTAAAAGGAACTGAACAATGGAAAACAGACCTCGACTGAAAGTACCCAAAAATATGCCTCTTTTTTTTCAGTTCCCTACTTGGCAACCCAGACGCTGTGTTGTCTGTGTTGTCTGTGTTTTGACTCTTCAATCTGTCCTTATTCTCACTTCTCTCAGGACAGCATCCAACCTGTGATAATAAAGGAGGAAGGACTGGAGGCGCTGGCTGACCAGGCGTCCTCTGACTCTGGTCAGTACAGAGATGACCCGAGCCAGGACGATGGTGACGACCCAGACTACCAGGTCGATCTCTGAAATACCCCGACTCTATAATCTCTATAATATAATTGTTTTTATTTTTGCCTGATTATGTCCCCAACTATTATATTAAGAATTGAACACACATACTTTACATGGTCTGTGTTTTCTTAATTAAGGAATGTGTCTTAAACTGCCCCCATGTAAAGAAGTGGTGTGTATCAGCAATTGTTTAAACAGTTTGGAAAATGTTTCCATTAGCTGGAGCCAGAGGATGCAGATGACGGTGAGCCAGGTTACGCCACAAGACCTAAACGTGCTGTGAAGCCAAAGATCCTTCGAGGCCGAGCAAAGAAGGAGAGTCAGAGTGAGAACCAGCAGCCTCTGAGCTGCAAACACTGCAGGAAAACTTTCACCAAGCTGCTGCAGCTCAAAGCCCATCAGGCTGTCCACGGGGCGAACGCAGAGAAGCCTTTTCACTGCCCGCAGTGTGGCAGAGGCTTTTCATTCCAGCGAAGCCTCAATGCACACATGCTGCTTCATACAGGTGAGTGCTCCGCTTTATGGCAGAATTTCTCGCATCGTAAATGAAAAAGAACAGCAGCAAATCCTTACACAAGAAGCTGGAACCGGCAAAAGTTTTTTGTGAAAAATGACTGAAAAGATGAATCAATGTGCTTTCGTCTACAGGTGAGAGACCACACACCTGTGACGTCTGTGGGAAAGGTTTCACCCTGAAGCAGCTCCTGAGGAACCACCAGCGACTCCACGCTGAGGTCCGGCCATTTCGCTGTGAACAGTGTGGAAAGAGTTTCTACCGAGCTCACGGCCTGAAAATGCATCAGATGGTCCACACAGGAGAGCGGGCCTACAACTGCCAGTACTGCAACAAAAGCTTCACAATACAAGGTAACCTGCAGCGCCACCTGCGCATACACACAGGGGAAAAGCCGTTCAGGTGCGAGACGTGTGGTAAAAGCTTCAACCAGGCCGACACTCTGAAAGGCCATCAGAGGATACACACTGGTGAGCGTCCCTTCAGCTGTGAGACCTGTGGCAAATGTTTCATCCAGAAGAGTGCCTTGAAGATGCATCAGAAGACCTCTCACTCAGGTGAGAACTCGCTGGCATGCATAGCATGCGGCACTACGTTGGCCTGTGTGGACTCCCTTCGGAAACACCTCCAGACGCATGCGGCGACTATTCCGTGTACGTGTGTGCTGTGCGGGCGGAAGCTCAGCTCAATCACTGACCTGCGGTCGCACCAGCAACTCCACACAGTGGACAGGCCTCACAGCTGTGGGCTCTGCGGGAAGAGCTTCAAGTCGTCCAGTTACCTGAAGATTCACCTGAAGACGCACAGCGGGGAGAGGCCCTTCGCCTGTGACATCTGCGGTCGTATGTTTACACAGCACAGCAGCCTTAAATCACATCAGGTAGGTTTGAATCGATTGTTGTTTTTGTGAAGGACAGGTTCAACAAAAGATCTCATCATTCCTGTCATTTGCTGGTTTGAATTCGAATTGATAATAAATTAATCGTTAAAGTAATTTTCTTTACAAAATGGCAGAAAAAGACGTTTTCAACCTCTCATACATGGAGATTTCCTACTGTGAAAATGATTTACTTGATGGTTTTTCCTATTTGAAGGTGGTCCACACAGGAGAGAAGCCGTTCAGCTGCGACACATGTGGGAAATGTTTCAGCAACACGGGCAATCTGAACCGACACCAGCGTATCCACACAGGGGAGAAGCCGTTCAGCTGCGACACCTGCGGACGCAGCTTTAACCAGGGCAACAGTCTGAAAGCCCACCAGCAGATACACACCGGAGAGAAACAGTTCATGTGCGACAAGTGTGGGAAGAGCTTCTCCTACCTGAGGAACCTGAAGGACCACAAGTGTTTCTACATCTGAAGCTAATCTGTGACGAGACACCTGCCCTGGTGGCAGAGTGGATGGCGTGAGCTTCCTCTACCTGAGTGACTGGATACTTAAAGAAGAGTTTGCAGTGAAAGTAGTTTTGGTGATCATAAGTGAGCACCTTGTTGTGCTTTAAATCGAAGGCATTCACCTGACAGACTGGCACTGAGTGAAATAGGTATGAAAGCTTGAATCTGGTACGACAGTCAGAACTAAGAAGAGCAGGTTGAGGTATTTGGTGTGTTTTGAAGGTAAACATGTCGCCCCAAATTGAAAAAATGGACATAGGAAAGCAAAATGTGACATTTATATAACTGACAGTATACATTTCCAAAGCATCATAGTGTCATTAGTGGCTTCTTTTTTTTTAATATATATATATTTGTAAGCAGAGTTTGCTGGCAGATGTCTGGCTGAACGTTTAAGGAAAATGACTGTGAGCTTTCTAATTAAGGAAATTCTTTTTTTTAATCTCCTGTGCACAAGATGATTGTCTAATTTAAAAAAAAAGAAATATATCTTGTGGGGGAAAAAAGATTTTTTGTGGACAAGATGATAATAACTTGAACGCACAAGATAAAAAATCACATTCACATCACTTCAGGCTCTCCGTCAGCTTGTGATACAGAAGGACTGAATAAATCACGTCAACTAAAGCTATATGGTTTGCAGCCAGGTACCTCGACAAAAAGCTGACAGAATTAGACTTTTTTTAACACCATAATTTTAAGAACAAATTCCTAATTGAAGATCAGCTTCTAACTTGACTAAACTCAAAGGGACAGTGGCCAACGTGGTATTAGATTTAAAAGAGGCCCAGTCTTACTCAAACAATCTTACCAACCACAATTACAATTTATCAATATTTTGCTGAAAGATATAAAATTATATTTCACATCTAATACTGTAAAATCAAAGACTGTAAAGCTATGACTGACTTTTTCATGATTCAAAACAACCCTGTTTAAGTTGTAAGATTGATATTTATAATGGTTTAACCAACTTGAAAAGTGGATTTCTGCCTTTTTGTTCCAAACATAGTTTAAAAACTTGTGATCTCCAGAAGATACACGAAATGCAACTGTTGCCTTGTGTGTTTAATTAAAGCCAATGTGTTCTTATAATACTGAAACAGTTATTTTGTCAGAATGTTTCATCTGTAACTTTTCTTGTGGAGTGTATGATTGTTATATCTCAACTTTGTGACTGTGAGTCAAACTATAAACACTGAAATTTAAATCTTGTGATTTTTTAAAATCTTTTATTGTCTTTCAAAATACATTCAAAGAATCTTAATGAGCTTAAAAGTTTTATTTTCCGACTGCTATCCTGCACACACGAACACACTCAACAATTCATAAACATGTTTGTTGCTGTCAAGTCCGTTTTTTCACAGGTTTTATGAACACATGCTCAACATTCACACCCTCATAGTGAGGCTCTCAGTGAATTAATACCAATTACTTGTGCTCCCTTATCCCAGAATGTGAATGTCAACGATGATGACTTATTTTACAGTTTTGCAAGAATCCTCCTAATAGAAATCTATCTTGCTCTTTTGCAGGATCACAATATTCCAGTCTGGATTTTCCCTGAATTAAATCTTATTGACACTGTTTTTGAATGCATCTATAAAAATACAGATTTACATTATGCAGACTAGGGTGCAAATACTTAAAAACCAAAGGCAGACATGAAAAGGCGAAGACAGGAAACATGGTTACAGAGGACCAAACCATTACAGAGGATGTCACAGTGTGCTGACTACTATGAGAAAAAGCAGATTCAGCATTTCTAGAGGAAATGAGGGTGATGGGCCGCTTGTAGCGCTTGTAATGCAATGATCTCTTAACAACGTTGGCGACAGAGCTGCCTGTGAGAGTGGTGTATCCTGGTCAGACAAAGAGGAGAAGAAACAGACTGGCTGGTCTCCGAGCTTGTCTCCGTGCATGTTGACCCAGCTGCTGATGTAAACTATACGTTTACAGGTGCAGTCCCACAAATTACCTGACAGACAAACAGCACTGAGGTTTCTTAAGAACTCAAAAGTCCCATTCTCCACTGTTCTGAGCTGGTTGGACTTCAAACTCAGTTTCTGGAGGTTTGTAAGTCCTTTAAACACATCAGGCTGCAAATGATTCAGCTTATTTCCATCCAGGTTGAGTTCTCTTAGCTTTGAAAGTTGGGCAAAGAGCTGAGAATTTAAAGTGTCCAAGCTGTTGTTCTTCAGCAGAAGCCTGCGAAGGTTGTGCAGTAGATAGAAGGTGTTGAAAGGGATGTCATGCAGCCGATTGGAGCTCAACTTAAGCTCTTTAAGGCGGGTCAACCCTGCAAAGTGATCAGGAGACAGATCTGAGATGTGGTTCTTGTCCAGATCCAGTGTTATAAGATGTCTTAGATTCCTGAGCAGGCTTGTGGGAAAGTAACCAATGTGGTTTCCATCGAGTCCTAACTCTTTTAAACCGGCAAGGTCTCTGAACTGGTCTGGGTGTAGGGAGGAGATTCGGTTGCGAGAGAGCTTCAGAGATTTCAGTTTCACCAAACCATGGAAGACCGAGGCATGTAGGAACCTGATGTGGTTGTCGTGGAGGTGTATCTCCTTGAGGTCCCTCATCTTGTGGAAAATGCCTTTGGGAAGGTGTCTCAGAGTGTTGTGCTCCAAGTAGAGGTTCTGTAGTGACTTGAGCTTGTTAAGCAGATCAGGGTGGAGCTCCGGGATGCGGTTGTAGGACAGATGTAGTTCTTTGAGTGTGGATAATGAATCAAATACCCCGACTCCTATGTCAGAGATCTGATTGCTTTCCAGCTGCAGCTCTTTCAAGTTGTTCAAGTTAAAGAATACATCTGGAGAAAGAGCTGTCAGTCTGTTCCTGTACAAATCAAGTAACTCAAGGTGTCTGAGGTCATGGAAGACTTTTGAGGGAAGAGAGTCGATGAGGTTGTAACTGAGGACCAGCTCACTTAGCATGGTCAGACCTCTCAGGGATCCCTCGGACAGAGTGATCAGGTTGTTGTTGCTCAAGTCTAGATGAACTAACAGACTCAGTGTGGAGAAGCAATCATCTGGAAGGCTGGTGAGGCTGTTCATCCGTAGATCCAGATGTGTCAGCCTGTTCACATCTCTCAGTGCCTCAGCTGGAGCAGCGGCCAGCAGATTTCCACTCAGGTCAAGGTGTTGGAGACCCGTCGCTCCTCTGAAGCTGCCGTCATCCAAACTTGTGATGCTGTTTCTAGACAGAACAAGTTTCTTCAACACAGATAAGTTCTTGAACACGCCTTCCTCGATCTTTGTTATATTGTTATGGCTAAGGTGGAGCTCAGAAAGGGAAAAGGATCCCTCCAATACACCAACTTTTAACGTTTGAATCTGGTTAAAGTTTACAATGAGTGTTGCCAGGTTAGCTAATCCACGGAGGAATCCGATTGGTAGGAATTTGATCTGGTTCTGACTCAGGTCCAGTAAGGCGAGAGCAGGGCAGTTTTGGAACTGACCGGGGTGAAGAAACATCAGGCCATTGTCACGTAAGAAGAGCTTAGAGAGCCTCGTCATATTGGGCCAAACTGCATTGAGGGACAGGAAGTCATTCAGATAATTCCTGGTCAGGTCCAGAACCTGAAAGACGATCCAGGAAAAGGAAAGAAGTCTGGTTAGAATAATTCTTTAGAGATATCAGTAAAATGAAAATAAGCTGCTGGAGTCGATAGCCAACAGGACATGTTGCTGCATCATTTTCCAAAACATCACACACAAAGTACAGTTTTAGGCTGTTTGAGGTTCATACCTGCAGCTCCTCCAGCCCACGCCGTGGTATTTCCTGTATGTTGTTGTACGAGACATACAGCCTCTCTGTGCTGTCGGGCAGCTCAGGTATCTGATTCAGTTCTCCCTGACACACAACAGAGGTCAGGTTGTGGAGACACTGGCAGGTTGGGGGGCAGAGGTTAGACGCCCACACCAAGTGGCTCAAGGAGGCCAGAGTTAAGACTGCCAGCATGGTTGGCTTGAGCTGAAAACAGACATGGATCATGGAGGACAATATTGTTATATTATTTTCAAGTTTGCTTTGGTTTTCAAGAAGAAGATGTGAAAGAGAACTGAGTAAAAAAGGCGAGTTAAAATGGTTTAAATGTCTTTTTATCCAGATGTATTCTCTTTAGCGTTTGTGCCGATATGTATTCTGAATAACTTTTATTTTCTTCATTTTGCATGTTGTTTTCCTTGAGTAAACATAATTCTGACTTGTGAAGGCCTCATATTAGAGAGAGAAATACACTTTTTTTTCCCTGGAAGGAAATATTAATAATTACTTATTCTTGTAAAAAAAGAAAATTGTATTGTTTTGTATTTTTAGTCAAAAGTATTGTACAATTGTCTATTCAGGAAAAAAAAATCCAAACGTTTTAGTGCATTGTTAGGCTGTTGCATTTGCTCTTAAATCAAAACTTACCGCTGATGAGAAGGCAGTGCTGAAGTTGTGTTTTGCTGCAGGATGTTTCTGCTAAAAGCCGAGTCTGTAGTCTGTCTTACTCGACTATACAAGCTGCTCTGTAAATTGTGTTTATTTGTCGCAGAGGAAGGTGTGGTTACGAAATGGGACCAGCAGACTTCCAACCAATGTGGTTATACAGTAAGTTTGCATGTCTGACAAAAGCATATCTGCAAATGGCACAGTTTCAGACTTAAAAACTCCCCACTGCACACTGACAAACCACAGCCATAGACCCGTCATTTAATAACTTACTTCTGGAGAAATCGAGAGTCAACACAGAATGGGCTTATGATAGCCTAAATATAATTATTATACATAATATAAATATTTCTGAATGTCTCCTGCAGATGCTATCTCAGAATGTCGCTTTTCAAACATTTTAACGCCACGGCTTACTAAATCAGATATCAGGAATGTAGTTTACTAATTTTATTTTTCTTATTTTCCTATATTCAGAAGAAGCAGGAATTTGTGAAAAATTCATAAATCAAACTTGATAGGATTGATGCATCAATTTTTAATTAGGCCTAAAACATCTAGAAGCATTTGTGATTATACAGAGAGCTAAATGAGAGAGAAAATGTGTTTGAACCTAAAGCTGAATATTTCCATTTTAGCTTTGCATGATTAAAAAAGATGGGAAATTACATTTTAATAGAGTCAGAGTTGAGACCTGGTCCAGTCCTTTAACAAGCACGTTTAGGATTATGGTTTAGTTCTTTGAAATGTACAATAAACGACTCTGTGTGTCTGCTGTTGTACTTTTATCCTTGTGTGGACTACTCCTGTTTTAGACCTTGAAAGCATTTTTGGGAAGTGAGTTTGTCTCTTCATCTCTCCCTCCAAGGGCTGTTGAGGGTCAAGATGGTGACCCCGGAGGTGCGCACAAGTGTCAAAGTACACAAATATGTGTTTGTTTGTGTGTTTATGGCTTTAGGGTCAGCATGAGCAACAGGCCTGATCAATCCCTGCTGACGTGCTCAGAGCTGCAATAATCACTAGCTTTGGTACACACACACATATGCACACACACATATGCACACACACTCTCTCTCTCTCAAATGCAGATAACAACTGAAGCAGACTCACCTCCCCTTCCATAGCCCATTAGATGTATTGATGATTCCACATCCAGTGTTTTTTTCCTCTAATTGGTTTATATACAGCTGACCGGATAGTGATGACATGATGCCGGTGCACTCTATAACACAGTGTTCAGAACAGCCTCTGTAATCCATGGAAATATGGACCGCAGCTCCGGTTGTTCTTTCCAGCATCGATTCTATCGCTGTTTCAGCAGCAGCAGCAGCAGCACTCTGCTCTTCTGGTAAACCTCTTTCTTTCTCTGCGTCTGTGCAGAGGGATGACAGTGAATCTTTCTGTTCCAGCATTTTCCTCTTAATCTTCAGGGCTTCAGGTCACTGAGGGTCTCATTCATAACAAGGAAGTAGGGGTGAGAGGAGACGATGAGGCCCTGGGTTCGCTCCAACAGGTCCAGATCGGTCCAGGTAAGACTTGTTTCAGACATGACCCCAGTTACTCAAGGATGTGATTCCCTCTGCCTTTAATTCTTTACGGAGTTTATAAGGGTGCTTTTCTTTCCTTTTTTGCCTTCTATACCATAGTAGGTAGTAAATGTGACATAATATAATGGTGGCATCAGTGTGCATCTCATTCTGGAAACACAATAACTCAAACAAAGCTGCTTGAAAAGGACAAACAATTAACTTTAAAGCATTTACAGGTCGAGAAAATTTGCAGGAAATGTTTTGTTAGTTGGACAGAGCATATAGAAATTTCAAAATTACACTTCACCCTCCCATTACAAAGCAGTTAATTTGGTTCTGAATCACTTTGTGGCATAAATATACGTGAGTATACTTTGTCAATGCTTTAAGATTCCTAAATCTCGTGGCTTTTAATTCTGCATCAGTCTTTGTCTCTCTTCCTGGATTTCTCCTGATTTTCTCTATAGTATGAACAAGCTGATTAAAGCTTCTACAAGGACCTTTTTTGTTGTTGTTGTTGTTGTTGTTGATTGTGGTGCCCCCTGCAGACAAAAGATGAAGCTGTTGTACCACCAGACTACAGAGCAACTTCTTTCCTCAGGCTGTGAGACTCGAGTCTCAGCACTTGAATGAACGTGAAAAACACCTCAGATTTTATGATGTGTCCAACCCAGATAAGTTGGTATCTGACCTGGCAACAGGCTTTAAGAATAACTTTAACACAGAAATCACCATTTTTGTGTATAGAAATTATAATCTGCAGATAACATATTCATAACCTCAGAATTGATAGTGATAAAAATATGGTATTAGGAGCTAGAACATGGGATAGATACAGATGTACTGTTGCTGCTTAGAACCGTGTTGATTAGGCCTGCTGTTTATTTACTCTTATAAGTTGTGAATAAGTATTTGGTTGAATTGTCTTTAATAGGTTTAATTGTAATCCAGAAGCCAACAAACAGCTGAAGCAAAGGCAGATTTCCTGGTAGGAGGTCCCTACAAACTTCTGGTAGCATAATCTCTCCCTCTCTCTCTCCCTCTCTCTCTCTCTCTCTCTTTCTCTCTCGTCACACACACACACACACACACACACACACACACACACAAATAGAAATAAACGGTTCTGCAAGGACAGGGATTACACCGCGGTATTCAATGACAATGTTTCCAGGACAAACAGAGGGGAAAATTGTCCACTGGCTCAAAAAAGGGGAATCAAATAGGTGTGCTTACCATACTAACTGCCTCTACATACGTACATAAGTTCATGCTTACCGTAGCAAGTGCGTTTGTCGGGGCCCAGCTTCATGAGATGAGGGCAGGCACACGAGAATGTCTGATTGTAGTTGATGAGACATAGATGAGAGCAGGGCTCCTGGCCGTCTTTAGCCGCACAGGGGTTAGGAGCTAGTGGGGAAGAGAATGGGTTCACAAGAGAAGTCACTCTCACAACGAATATATTAGCTATAAATGACGGTTGTCAAGCTTTTCTGAGCTTAAATTTTAAAACTGCAGTCCCACAGGCTGTATGTGTGTGTTTCTCACCCTGTGGCTGTCTGGATGGATGGTACACCTGCAGGTCAAAGGGCTGCGTGTTGGTTCTCTGCACCACAGTGACGTTGCTTCCAGTCCACTTGTTGGCCTTGGCCAGCGTGTTGGTCCTCCAGTCAGTCCAGTAAACCTCCCCACCGTACATAGTGACGGCGAAGGGATGTGATAGATACTCGTGTCCCCTCAGAACCTCGATCAGCCCAGAACCATCATACTTGGCTGAATAGATGGCGTCAGACCTGCGTAGCACAATTACTTCAATGAATACCTCAGAAAATCCCTGTATGTGCATCAACTAAAGGTGTTTTTGTGCCCTTTTGTTTTGACCTGGCATCGATCCAGAGGATGCGGCGCTCTAGATAATCCACAGTGAGTCCATTTGGCCAGCCTCCATTGCCAGTTTCCTTATGGATGGTCTTCCTGCCTTCTCCGCTCATAGATGCAGCTTCAATCCTGGGCAAGCTGGCATCCCAGTCTGTCCAGAAGAGGATCCTGCAACATGGACACGAAGTCATTAAAACATTGAGGGAGCACCGTTTTTGGGGTGATCTTCGTTGACTTATTTTTTTATGCCTAAACAAACTAAATAAACAAACTCTCTTTCTTTTCATGACTGAATAAAGGGAATAAACAAACTGACCTTAAAGGACAACACAATTTCATACTGAACTGTTTTACGCGGTTTATATTTGGCGGACCCTGCCACCTTTCTAGCTTCAAACACTGTTCTCGAGATCTTATTTTCCTCTGAGAACAGCTTGTTTATTCGGTTCTAAAATATATGTTTCTGAGTTTGAATTATTACCTCATTAATATACAAGCCCTACAACTACCAAAACATTTATCCTTTGTTGTAAATGTGCAGTAAGCAGTGTGGAAGTTACCCATCCCGGGGATCCAGGGCAATAGCTCGAGGGTGCTCCACCTCCCCAGCCAGCAGCGTGGTCCTCATGGTGCCGTCCAGCTTTGCCACCTCTATCTGATCCAGGTTACTTTCCACCCAGTAAATGTTTCCTGCAATCCAGTCCACTGCCAAGCCCTCGGGGGTAGCCAGCCCATACTGGATTACCACATCAAAGCTGGTTAAAGCTACAAGGAGAGATAAAACCAAAAAAGTAGTTAGTATCTTGTTTGGCGTCATTTACCCTTCCCCTTTCAACTGGATGTCATTAACATTTGTAAAATCTATCGACCTAACTTTCTAACACAGTGGAAAAGAAAGAATAAACAGGGCAATGGGTAAAACTGCTTCAGTAACATCTATCTTTGTTCATTACTGCTCAAGAAATCTGACTTAATAATATTTCATCTAACTGCTCAATAAAATAAGCATCCCTCTGGTGGTTTCTTAATGAATTCACACAGTATGGATAAAGCCTTCGAAAGCTGGAATGTGCTGATGGCAACATTTCAGATCGTACTGCAACCCGAAGCACTGATCTGCTTTGCTTCAGCATTTACAAATTATGTAAATGTGATCAAGCTATTTGGATTCACAGCTAACATTAGCATCACAAACTGTAATTCCTTTACTCAGACGGTTTGATGCTATGTTCAGTAGAAAAACACACGACAGCAAGATCAATGAAAACATAAATAAATATAGTAGGAGATCAGCAGGGGGTGTGATGCTACAATTACAGAGTGGGCCTTTAAAAAAGCTAAACATGTGGTGTCTTGCAGGGCTAAAGAGTAATTTTGCAGCCTCTTTCATTTTCCAGTGGGTCTCTAATCACAGGGACACGTCTAATTGTTTGAGATGAGTCATTATCCTGTCTGGAGCAATGAAAACACTCACTTTATGTAACCTATTGGTAAACGTGGCACGCAACCTCCACATGCACAAGCAAATACACACATGCATATGTGACATGATTTTTTCAT